>VWZI01005220.1:298451-338640 GCA_013396835.1 Psilopogon haemacephalus
CGCCCCCCACTCAACATCTCTTAGGCACTCACCTCCCGGCGGGCTCCATACACTCCCCACACACCGTCCTAGGTGCCCCATAGCCCCGGCCGTGCTAGCTCAGAGCTCCCTACTGCTCCCTTATGCATCCCCCCGCCCCACAACTGCCCTATGGGCCGTATCGCCTCACGTCACTATTCCCCATTCCTCAAGTCTCTGCCCCATCGCCCCGCTTTTTCATCTCTCCTACAGCTCTCTACCTCTCTGCCTCCCGCAAGCCTCTCGGCTCCCCCTGCTTTACAGCGGAGCCCCCCACCCCGGTACCTGTCTCGGCACCTTCCGACAATTGCCGCACACCCGGTACTGGCCGCCGGCAGAGGCGGCGGTGGAACTGCCCACGGGGCCAGAGCCAAGCCGGTTCATGCTGGTGGGGAGTACGGCGCTGGCCGGGTGTGGAACGGGCAGGCGGCAGAGTAGCTCCGCGCCGCTCAGCAGCCCGCGCCGCCGGCCGCCCCCATCCTCCAGCCGCGGCCCCAGCACCCCGCTCCGGGCCACTGCCCCCCGCACACACCCCTGTGAGCTTCGCCAATCCACGCTGGCCGCCCCGCCCCCAGCTGCCGTTCCCGGCCAATCCCGAAGGTCGCCTACCGCCGACCAATAGGTAGAGCCTTCTGCGGCTCCCGTCTCCAGGCAGCCTCGCAGAGGGGGCGGGGAAAGGGGCGTGGTCACAGGTGCGAGGGGGCGGGCCCAAGAGCGTCTCTGGGCAGCGTTGGGAAGAGAGGCGGGGCCGGCGCTCCGGCGCGTGCCTTCTTCTGGCCAATAGGATGAGTCAACAGGCGCTATGCAAAAGAGGCGCTGAAGGCTGTGCCGCTGGCCAGCGGAGCTGTGGGGGCGCTGCGGACGGGGCTGGGGGTTGGCGGGGCTGGGGGCTTCGGCGGGCTTCGTCTGGCCTCGTCCGCCACTGTCCGCCACTGTCCGACACGGCCAGTCACCCGGGACTGCACGGAGCCGAGATCTGGGGGTCGTGGAGTAGAGTACAGTAGAGAGTTCACCGGTGTGATGAGGTGCAAGCCTCAGCCTGCCACCCTGACTGCGGCCAGGCCCAGGCCGTGCCCGTCCTGCCGGCTTCCTCTCCGCAAAGCCACGGTCCGTTAATCTTGGTGAGGGTGGTCGGTGGTGCCAGCCAGCTGAATGCGTCCGGAGCTGCCTGTAGTGGAGGACGAACTGCTTTCTGCAGAGTGCTCCCTTTGAGGCGGCGGCTGACACACGTAGGGGTAACACTGCCCTGCTGCCAGGCAGAACAGGATTAGGTATTTGCTTTAGGGGAAGTTGGGAACGCTTGGATCGCGCATGCGGGCCTCTGTGTTTGCCTCAGGTCGCCGGGATTGTTAGAAATGATGAGTCAGGTTTTCTAGGCTCCATGCTAATGCACAGAGATGGAGTGTATAATTAGCACAAAGACAAATCTGTAATCTGCAGCCTTGGATAGCTGGGATATAAACTTTTTTCTTTTAGTTGTTACATCACGGTGTCACTGCAGTTTTCCTTGTTTGTGTGCTCTTTAGCTTTAGATTTTAAATATTCGCATGCAAACTTGATGACTAGTCCCACTGGCATCAATAGAAGTTTGTTTATTAAATGTCAAGGATAGAATTCCTGCGTTGAAAGATGGTGGTGTAGAAGGATTTGGTTTCATTATGGAAACAGAATGCTATGACACTGAAATTTTTAAGAAGATTTGGGGTTGTTTTCAAAGTTTCTCCTGGCAAAGCAGTTGTAAATCAGGTCTCTGAGAACTGTGATCTGCTTTGCCTGGGAATACTTTCTATTTCTGCAAAATGAAGCGTTATATAATTTAGCCAAGTGGCTGACTATAAAGGGCACAATGCAATTCATAATTTACATCTCTTAAAGGAGAGTAATTGAACCTAGATCTGACTGTCTTTGAGAACTACAGAAAAGTTTCTCAGATCAGACTTTGAAAGTAAAACCCCATCCACAGCAACACCCTTCTCCATCCTTCTTCCATCATTTCCAAGGGAATTTTCTCCTCAGGCAGCACTGCCATCAGCAGATGAGTGCTCTGTGGACTATGCTATTGCCAGTCAGCTCAATGTGGAATGCATCCAAATGTTGAAGTCACAGGCAGCCATACAAAATACTTGGAAAGGAATAAGTGAAAGAGAATTTTTTTTCCAGGCAGTGTAGTAGAACTGACATCCCAACATGAGAAAACAGTTGTTCAAGTGTAGGTACTTGCTGCACTGTTTCTGAGTCTCACATGTAGCAGCATGGTGCTATTAAAACAAGTATCGAAGGAGAGACAAACTGCTTGGTTTCCATCATCTAACCTGAATGTAATACTAAAATGTAAGTAAAAGCATAAGTTATTTAAATAGATTTTTATTTCTTGCTGTACTATGTGATAACATTATTTGAAAGAAGTTTTGAAAGAAGCAGAAGAGAATCAGTTATTGTAGCTACTAGCGATGGAGAGTTGACTCTACCTCGAGATTACTTTGACTCATTTGCTGCCAAAGCATCTGGTTCCAAGCCATTGGCAAGGACAGTAGCAAGCTTGAAACTTAGGGAGGAGAATGATTTTGACTGAGTTAATATTTAACATTTAAACATTGACAAACACTCTGAATTCATTAATAGAATCCCTTAATTTATTTTCACAATGACAAGTACAGGAATGGACATCTTCAGAAACGTGGACAGGTCCGCATCGCTCTGCACTGAAGTTATTTCCATTTTTAATGACAACTTCAGACCTTTAGCAAAGCCTTTTAAAGCCAAGAAAATTTTCCATTAGCCAAGTGTTAAAGTTAGGCTGACTTTTAAAGCAGTTTAAAATTTGAGAAATTTGATACCTAGTCTCTGTTCTGCCACAAACGTCTGGTGAAACAGGGTGGGACCATGTGTACTTTAAGTATTTGGTTGACTAACCCTCACTTAAACCATAGGCGCTTAAGTACCTTTGTGACTCCCAGTCTCACCTTTCAGTACTTCAGTATCTGAGACATGTCAAGAGAAGCATAAACTTTGAAAGTGTTTCATTGTTGTTGGAAACAATGCAGCAAATGGAAGTTGCCTAAAGTTCTTTCCTACGCACAACAAAAATTATCTTGGATATATTTTCTGAAGCTCATTTTTGTCTTCTGAATGTTAATTTTTATTAAGAGTTTTCATACTGAAGAGAGATCAGAAGCCTGCTAACAATGCCAGATGCAGTGCTTATTCAGGATCAATATTAGATAATTAGTGTAGGGACTAAAGACACCTGAACTCTGTCTAGATGCAGGGTTTGGAAATGAACTGTGGGGATCCTTATAGCACTGATCCTGTGAAATGCCATAGAAGTGCTAAGTTTACAGCATCTTCAGAGTCCTGCTGATATTAAGCCCTTGTTTCAGAGTTAAACATGCATATGTTCTGGAGAGTGAAAGCTTCTCTTTGTACAAGCTGCCTTCTTGGTGAATGTATCCACATTCTTGAAAGTTCCTGTGGACTTATTTTACAGAACTACTGCAAAAAATACACAATTCTCCCTTCAGATTTGGGTGACAGTTTTTATGATCCAACTATACCTCACTTGCTTCACTTGTGGATTTCCTTCAGATATTGCCCAGTTACTGAGTTGTAAAGGAAAGCAGAATGCTGAAATGAAGAGGTAACCTTGACCTGCCTAGAAGTTTTAAGGTCATCAGTTCTATAAAGCCAACCAGTCCTGTCTGCTGAGGTCACCTAGAGAGCCTGCAAGTTACTAATGTGTATGGAAAAGATGGAGAATATATTTTTTTCTTGATGATACGGATGGATTGAGCCCATCACATCCTTTCAGAGAGATTACTGGCCTGCTGAGATAGAGTTGCACAAGTGATTACTGCCTTGAACAGATTTTTGTCATCTGTGATTGTAACTTTTGCAAAGTTTAAAAAACAAACATTGCCATGAAGCAGCAAGGCAGGAGCAAACTTCAAAGGAAGCAGAGATTTCTCTGCCTCCTGAAATCATCAAATGCATTTTTGGCAGACACATTTTAGCTAGGCGTGGACTGCTGCCTGCCCTTGTAGGAGTGGTTGAGATGTGATGGCCTTTGCTAGAAGGTCAAAGTTCTCCTAATGCCTTATGCAGCCTTCAAGCTAAGATGGTTCAGATGGATTGGCTAAAAGACATAGCTCATCCAAACATGAAGCTACTTTTGTTCTCCAGAATGAGCACTTGGAATGTACTTTAATACCATGATACTACCTTTGAGCTCCTGCTAGGCCTGCAGTATTTATGCCTGGAATTTCGTGAAGAGAAGGTTGAGGGCTGGACACAGTGCATCTCCACTGCTTTCCAGAAAGCATCACATACAACAACCAGCCAAACAATCTGTGAGAGAACACAGAGAGATTAGAAGATGCACTGTAGATTTGATTGTACATTACTGACCATGCTCTGTGTCCCAGAAAAGTAAGCTTAGCTGCAATGTTCTGGGAGTGCTTAGTAAGTCCACATGATGCTTCCCCAAGACATGTACCTACTGCTCAAGCACACAGTGCTTTTGTTGTTCAGACATTAATGCAGCAGCTTGATGCTTCCTGAAAAGCCAGGACTGACAAGATCACATGCTGTAAAATTGAACTCGTTATGCAGTGAATATGTTTGTGATTCATAGACCTCCAGCAGCTTGGAGAGAGAGGAAAGGAGGGGAAAGCTGCCATGCAATAGATGTGACTGGATTGCTGCAAGACTAGAAGTCCCACATGAAATTAGAAGATCCTCAGGTTTTGCCCAAGAGCAGGAAAAGAGAGGTTGCCTGAGCAGCCAGTTCTGGAGCACTACCCGCTCTCCCTGTCTCTCTGCTGCAATAAAGTGCTATGCACATGGTTAGACAAGGTGACTGACACATGTCACAAACTCTACATTTCATGAGTCCATGAATCATTCAGTGAAGCCGTAACAAATCTGGATATGTAGGAAAATAGGTGTGGTTTCTCCAGGCCAAAAATCCAGCCTCTTGCCATTATGCAAAATCAATGACAGTCCTGCTCTCATTATCATAATTTTAGTTGCACCATTTAAATGTTATTTGCACAGGACTTGCACAGCGTCGTGAGGGGAAGAAAGGGCAGTAGATGAAGTTTGTGCACTGAGTGATGCTATGCACACTTTGACACTAGAAAATCACTTCCCATCCTTCCCATTACACATACTAATTTGCAAAATGAGTGCTCAGCTAATTGTGCGAGACAGGGAGATGTGATACTTTGTGGAATTCTTCCTTAAGAGCAGGGGTATATGCCTCTTCATTTGTGACATTTAAACACTGATCAGATAAAGCACTCAAAATTATTGTAAAAAACAATTACAGCCTGGCCCAGGAGAGCTGAGCTTGCTGACCTAATAGGCCTTTTTAATATCTTATTTCTTTGACAGTTAAATAACTCTAAAAAGCATTAAATCACTACCCAACCAAGAAACTTACTCTCTTCCCTCTCTTTATATTCTTCTGTGGTTTGCATGATAATTCACTAAGTATATTTCAACATGTTGTTTACTTCAGTTCAGCCTTCTGAGACCACACTGGCCAATGCTGCAAGCTTGTAAATAGGGATCATCTGAAAAAAAAAAAAACCATTATGCTTCAAGTTAACTTTGGAAGAATTTTCGCCCGTACAGTTTTTGGGAGTGATACAACAGGAAAATACATTAATTGAAAAAAAAAAAAATCTGAAAGACAGGACAAAGGTAGCCTGTCCTTATTCCCTGCGAAAGGAGAACTACAAGTAGTTCCTTGCAATGTATTTGTGTTAATGTTGAATATTGTCCTATTGAGTAGATTTAACAACAGCAGCAGAACTGCTTTTAGTGATAGAAAGAGCTCTCCTCCCCAGAACTTGAGGTGAAGTTTTTGGGGCAGGCACTGGTGCCTGGGTTTGTACATCCAGAGCAGGGTACAAGTGTGGATATGAGTACCAGCTGTGCAAATGTGACATGAGACACCAGCCATAGCACTGAGGAGGATGGCTTGAAAGTTCACCCCTCTCTAAACATGGATGCCTGTATCAAAGCTTTAATTATGACATCTCTGTGAGATGCAGGTGACTCCCAGTGCCATCTGGGTCCAAATGGCAAGACTTCCTTGAGAAGGCAGAGAAATGCTGCTGGCTGTTGGCTGGAAAGTGGGAGATCCTGCCACAGCTCCCAGCTATATTACAGAACACTGGAGAGTACAACCTAACCATGAGACTAGGTCAGGCTGGATGAAAATGCCTTGAGCCTTCTTTTTTTTTTTTTTTCCAGCCAGGATGTCATGAAGCCAAGAGAGCCAAAAGCCAAAGAGGCAAACGGGTGGCACAGCTGGCTCAGATAACCTGCTGGTTGGGAAGGTGGACTGGAAGCTGAGGTTTTGCAAAACTGCCTGTTTCCTTCCACTGCTTTGGCTTAGTTCTATGTCTGGCCGGTGTCAAGCACACAAATGTCTTTGTCTGGCTGGAAAAGCCTAAAATTTCTCAAGCAGTAGAACTTGCCTATTCATAATTTGCAAATGAAACACATGGTACGGCATGATGCCACATTAAGGATGGAGCTGATCAGTGGAATTAGCTTCCTGTATTCACTGGCAATGTTAGGACTGTTATTATTTTCAATTACAAAATACAAATGCAAGAAACAAATATGAAACTCAGCAGCTTTTTGGTATATGGCACATAATTTAGGTCCATTTCCTTCTGAAGGCCTCTAGATACGAGCAATGTGCTGGAAGATCAGGCTGAGTTTTATTCTTTGCTTCTAGACAAAGAAGAGCTAAAGTGCTGGAAGATTTGCATCTGTTGTGGACTTGGCTTATTTTGACTTTAAAATGTTTTATGTTTTTACCCTGTTTCATTATTTTTCTGGTGGTTACACCCTGAGAAGACAGAATATCAGTGCAGGCTTAGAAGCAATTAGGATTGTGAGTGAAGACAGCTAGCACATGGAATCTTCCCCAGCAAAATCAGCTAAGCCCTGAAGACTTGTTTGCAGGGCATGTTTCTTCTCTCATTGATCACCTTCCAGGGGTCACAGACATCCTTGGACAGGAGAGGTCCCAAATTTTGAGATTCAGTGCTAAAGAAAGACTCCTGCAGGGGAGCTGGCTGACTGCATTAGCAGTGCAGTTTGTCTGTGCGGAGCCACACGACCCACTAACGTTGGCACTTCTGCCTCCCTCCCTCCTGCGTGGCCAGCCAGTGCCCGCTGTGGCACACCAAAATACAGGCAGCGGGATGGGCCCAGCCATCTGGCACTGCAGAGCAAGAGAAAAGGATCAGCAGCTTCCCTGGACCAACATCAGCCAACTCCTTTCTGCTCCTGTCTCCTTTAGCCTGTCTGTTTGTCTGACGCCAGATGGAAATGCATGACTCCTGCACGTAGATTTGCCTTTGAAGACTCTCTGACCTATTTCAGCCCAGCTTTGCAGCAGGCGTGAGCTGTATTTATAATGTTGGGAGAGGGGAAAGGAAGGATCAATCTGGAAGGTAAAAAAAGGCTCTAAGCAGTGCACCTTGCTGTGTTGGTGAAGCCCAGTTTCAGTAGTGGAGCACCCAAGCTGGAAATGGCAGAACCTGACTTCTTTGTGAGCAAATACATTTTAAAATGACAGGTCATTTCATCTTGCTCTGCTAACTGCCAGATCCATTTGGTATAACTGTACCTCAGGCACACGAACCTGACTAGTTACTATCACTACTGAAGCATTTAGATTGATATTTATGTATTTATTATTATATTTATATTGATATTTTGTGCCAGATGAGGTTTAGATTGGCTATGGGAAAATTTATTTACGGACAGGTACTGGAGCAGGCTTCCCAGGTAAGTGGTGGAGTCACCATCCCTGAAGGTGTTTAAAAGCTGTTTAAAGGTGTTTAGAGGAGCTCAGGGACATCCTCTAATAGCTGCGGATACAGTGATGTTACTTTACAGTTGGACTCAATGATCTTAAGGTTTTCTCCAACCAGGTGATTTTGTGATTCTATGATAAAGATTCAGTAGAATGCTAGACAGCAGAAGCAGAGAAACTACTGTTTTGTAGGCATTTGTACACCATGACTGAGATGGAAAACATAGAAGGGTTTTATTTCCACAGCAAGGTGATATCTTGAAAATATTATTTATCTTCATTCTATTAAAATGTCTTTTTACAGGGAGAAATAACTTCTTTTAGTCATGTTGTATTGCTTTCAAAATTTAACCTTCCTTTAGCTGGGCTCTATACATCACTGGAAATCATGGATTTTCTTATAAACAGACTACAAATCAACATACTGTTTTTGATGATTTGGCTCTTTCGTTTCAGAATGAGTATGGGCTGAGTTCTTCCCTGGTGTAACTCCAGCCCTAATATTCCTGTTCTGAGAATGCTGCGCCAGATTCCTGCTCTCTGTTTTGTTGATGTATGTTCAGAGCCACTCTGCTGTAATCATTGGAGTCACATATCATTAACACTAATGTACTGCTGAATAGAATGTAGCCCTCTCTATAAATATCGCTTTGGTCAAGGGAAGTGAGGAAAATAATACTGAATGTGGCCTTAAGCGTATTACTTACTCTGTTGAAAGATCATTCACTCTTGGCTTAATTTAGTTCAAGCATGGCAGTCCAGGAAAAAAAAACTCAATAAGAGTCACTAAGACCCAATGTATTGTGGTATGAATAAATATATATTTGTGCTGAAGCAAGCTAAACGTTAAAGACTGAATATAAATATCAATGTCTCTTGAATTTCAGGAAGAGATAGCTAGTATGCTTGATGTCACTCTGCAATATGTAATCTGTGTTTACATGCGAGCTATTCATAGGCACATTCCTGTTGGTAGGCAGAGAATTTGTCTCTTCCTAGTCAGTTTATGAGATGTTAATTTCTCCCCTTACTTCCCTGACAGGGTGGTTTGAGTAAAGTAGTGGCGATATGCTACCAGGCAAGTAATGTGAGCTGGAGAAAAAGTGGGAAGAGGTACACTGTGGAGGGTAGCGCTTAGTTAAACGCAAAGGAGGTCTTGGTGCCTCAAACAAACTCCTGCAGCTGGTGTGCAAAGCATCCTCCGTGCAGAGGGAGGATCCTCTGAACTTCAGCAGTGACTTCTCCCCATGATCAAACGTGACATGCATGCATTTAATCAGAAAATGTGTCATAAGCAGTGGAGACAAGTCATACTGCAACAGAAGGATGTGGTTTCTAAGCGGTGTCTGTAATATGACTAAGCTAGGGCAGGCAGAAGAAAGTGACTGGTAACTGTTTGTCAGTGTGGTGAACAACTTGAGACTGTGCCAGATAATTTTGTCAGTTGTGTTTTGAGCCACCATGTGCAGCTGATGTTAAAGCACCACCAATTTGTTTGGCTATGGGTGTGAGAGAGGAGCACAAGTGAATAAATCATAGAATCATAGGATTGTCAGGGCTGGAAGGCACCTCAAGGATCATCTAATTCCAATCCCCCTTCCACAAGCAAGGACACCTCACACTAGATCAGGTTGCTCAGAGCCCCATTCAGTCTGGCCTTAAAAATTTCCAGGGATGAGACTTCCACCACCTCCCTGGGCAAGCTGTTCCAGTGTCTCACCACCCTCATGGTGAAGAACTTTTTCCTAACATCCAATCTGAATCTGCCTATTTCTAGTTTTGCTCCATTCCCCCTAGTTCTCTCACTACCTGACAACCTAAGAAGCCACTCACCAGCTTTCCCACAGGCCCCCCTCACATACTGGAAAGTCACGATGAGGTGTCCTTGGAGCCTTCTCTTCCCCAGATGGAATAATCCCAACTCTCTCAGTCTGTCTCCATAGGAGAGGTGCTCCAGCCCTCTGATCACCCTCATGGCCTTTCTCTCAACACATTCCAGCACACCCTTATCTTTCTTGTAATAGGAACTCTAGAACTAGACACAGTACTCCAGGTGGGGTCTCACCAGAGTGGAGTAGAGGGGGAGAATCACCTCCCTCAACCTGCTGGCCACACTTCTTTTGATGTAACCCAGGATACGGTTGGCTTTTTGGGCTGCAAGTGCACACTGCTGACTCACATTGAGTTTCTCATTCACCAGCACCCCCAAGTCCTCCCCAGGGCTACTCTCAAGCCAGTCACTGCCCAGCTGATATTAGTGCTTGGGATTGCCCTGAGCCAGGTTCAGGACCTTGCATTTGCACTTGCCTTCAGGTTTTCAGACCTGTAGCTATCTGCACCAAAGCAGGGAAGCTGAAATTTGATCTGAAAAACACTAGAAAAAATATTTGGTGCCTTGTTAAAAAACCAACCAAACAACCAAAAAGCAATAATGAATGTCCTTTCTGCAGCATGCTTTCCTTTTGCCCACTGGGATGATGGACATGAGAGGTTATTTGGAAACAAGAAGGGGTGCTGGTCGGCTGCTGTGGAAGCACCTGGCCTGGGTGGGCATTGTGGCAGCGTGCAGCTCCTCAGTTCTAAAAATATTCTTCTCTTCCCAAGCCTCCTGGTACTCAATCCCCAGTCTCCTTCATTGCCTCTGTGTGCTGAGGTTCACTCTTAGAACAAGGTACTGGGGGCTGTGACAGCTGACTGCTGTCTTTTGGGGCTGCAACAGTTTTCTTGTGTCTTTTGTGCAAGAGTTATTCTCTAGAGATACAGTACTCATGGGCACCCAGCTTCATCATTAAAGGCAGTCAAGATTTGTAGTTCTGTGAAACTGGGTTGTCCTTTTCCACACCTAGGAGGATGTTGGAAGTCTATAAGACTTAGGTAGTTATTGCCCCTACCAGGCTGGGGCAATATTGACCTGACCCAGGTGGAAGCCAAGTGCAAAGTCCTTTACAGGCTGAGTGGAGAATGGGTAGAGAGCAGTCATGAGGAGAAGGGCTTTGAACTGCTGATTGATAAGATAATCAACATGAGCCAGGAATGTGTGCTTGCAGCCCAGAAAGCCAACCATATCTAGGAGTGTGTCAAAGAAGCATGGCCACCAGGTCAAGGGAGATGATTTTCCTCCTCTGATTCACTCTTGTGAGAGTATGGTGTCCAGCTTTGCAGCCCCCAACACAAGAGGGGCATAGAACTGTTAAAGCAGGTCCAGAACAGGGCCATGAAGATGATCAAAAGACTGGAAGACCTCTCCTATGAAGGTCAATTGAGAGTTGGGGTTTTTCAGTCTGGGGAAGAGAAGGCTTCAGGAAGACTTTATAGCAGCCTTCCAGTATTTGAAAGGGGCCTACAGGATATCTGAAGAGGGATTTTTGCAAAGGCATGTAGTGACAGGATGAGGGGCATTAGCTTCAAACTCCAATAATCTAAATTTAGATTAGACATTGTGAAGAAATTCCTAATCATAAGGGTGATGAGGCACTGGAACAGGTTGCTCAGAGAAGTTGTGAAGGCTCCAGCTCTAGATTTGTTCAGATCCAGGCTGGATGGGGTCTTGAGCAACTTGGTCTAGTAGGAGGTGTCCCTGACCATGGCAGGGATTGAATCTAGGTAATCTTTAAGCTCACTTCCAACCCAACTCATTCTATGATTCTATGGTAAAGGGTGGCAAAAGGCACTGGAGAATCAGACCTCATCTGCCTCCTGATACTCTTTCAAGGTTTCCTGAAGAACATGGATATCCAGTCATGCAAGATTCTGAATGGTGAGAATAAGAAGCTCAGAAAGAGCAGTTATCTGTGGAGTTATCAAAGAACAGTGTCTACACTTGATAAGCTGCAGAGAAAGTAAACCAGGAAAATACTCAAACTGAAGACGGTGCTGATGTGGCTGCTGAGCTCCTGATAAGAGTTCAACAGACCATGCACACTGTGTTTGAAGTTATCTGAATGACAGAGGGAAATAAAATTTATTCTTCTCACCAAGAAAGGCAGTGTGATAGTTTCAGCATGATCTCATTTCCTTCAGCTATTGACACTTTTCTGCTGCAGTTCATGGTAAAGTGATTAGCCAAGACAGAACTTCCTAGGAGAGCTACAAGGCCTAGTGGGATGTTAGCCGTTTAATTAGCTGCCACTGGTTAGTGCAGTGGGAAAACTGAGCAGCAGATTTTTCCTCCCTCTTAGTACCATTGGTTGGATCTACCTCTGAAAACTACTTTCAAAAGAGGTCATGTCCTGAGTAAACCAAAGCATGGCCATAGTCTGTGCTGCCCAGACGTCCAAGCATGTGTTTCCTAGAGCTTATGCTGAGACACAGGACAGCTGTATGCTGGAGCTGGTCTGTGAGGAGAGCCAGTTAGTTCTCTTGATGCTATGGTCCCTCTTCCAGCCCCTGAGAAAGGCTGTCGAGCAGCACCATGGGCCTCCACCCCATTGCATCAGTGCTGCTGTTCCACCAGGCAGCCTTTCCAGGGAGTTTAAAGACCTGCACAAGAAGAGCCTGTAGGAAGGCAAGCAGGTCCTAAGCCTCTGAGTTATCTTAAATGTCATAGAATCATAGAATGTTAGGGGTTGGCTAATGCTAATGCCATGCCTAATGCTGAAAAATTTCCATGAGTCTTGGAGTTAAGGTAATCTATTCTGATGCCAGGCTTCCCATAAGCACTGCATCTAGACACTGGCTTTGGATTGCTTTACTGATATGCAGATTTCACATTTGGACCTGAACACACTTGTGGTGTGGCAATGGTGTGTTGGGGGTTTCCAGTGCAGATTCCCATGTGCTGCAGCTGAAATATGATAGCTGAAATAAAGAGTGGACTTACTGGGTGCAACAGCATTATGGGCATGTGGCAGGCTTGCCATTTTTCCACTCAATCTGTTGTGGAAGCATTAACATGCTTTGCTTTTCATCTGTTAAGAGGATGGTAGAAATGCAGGCTGCAGGCTCCTTACACCACTGAGGGCAGTGGCAAATGTGTGGGGTTTGCTGAGGAGCTATTAAAAGCTGCTTGATGAAGTTAGATGGATGTTCATGGTATAATAAAACCCAAAACTGGCATGCATCTAGCAGAATCCTGAATTGCATGTGCTCTTGCATAAATGTGCTTTGGAGGTGAGAAACCTCTGAACAATTGTGTTAAATGCTTTCAGTTATGCCTCTCACCCATGGAGATCCATGGGGAGACCTGCAGTCTAGAGTGGCTAATGACCTTTCTCTTAGAGTAAGAAGCAAAAAAGTAGAAAACAAGTAGACCCTCCAGAGGTGAGGACAGGGTCTCTGCCACCACAGGTACTAGTCAAACTGCACTTCACAGGAAGTGAGGCCACAGCAGTGAATTAGAATGAAGCTGCAGGAAGAGACGAGTGTTTTAAACAAGCTGTGCCATATCTAGGTCTGCTGTGGCTTATCCATATGGCTCCTGCTCCAAAGTTTCTCCATGGCCAGAGACTGCAATGCCATACAGCAAGAGTCCCGCTGGTAATTGCAGAGGTCAGGCAAGTGCAAAGGTTTTGGCTCCTGCCTGGCAGAAATGGGACTCTGTAGCCACAAATGAGAAACAGCGATACTGAAACTTCATCTGAGACAATCACTACCAGGAAGATGAAACCAGCAGTTAAGGGTGTCGGCATGAAATGAAGCAGCCAGCCAAAGAGGCACGTTGGCTTCGGGCACCTATGAACAAAAGGCCGTTTCATGAAGATGATGTCCTGGGAACAGCACTGATGGGGGGAGGAGGGCAGAAATCAAAGAGCAGGCAAAAAACAAGGTGCCCGGATTTCAGTGGACAGGGTGACTCCAAAGGCTGCCAGTCCTCCCAGCTGAGATGAATGGTTTCTTTCTATTTACGTAGATCTGTATGCAGAAAAATATTAAGTATGATCTAAGCAGAGTCACAGACATTTTGGCGCCTGGGCTGTTCCCTCCTCCCACTCCAACAGGAGGGCTTGACCTGGGTGGCAAAGCGCATCCCACAAGCCCTGCACATTGCACCCCTCACCATGTCAAGCCCAGTGCACAGCATGGACTGCCCTTCGCCCACCATTTTGTACCCAGGCTCTTCCTGAAGGGCTCCCTCCAACAGGGCAACCCCCTCACTTGAAGAGTGGACACATGGGCAACAGGTGCTCCCTGCTTTACCAGTGCTACAGACCTCAACTGTATCTCACATCCTTTGCCATGCATCTCCATGTGCAATTTGCCTTTATTTACCAAAGCCAGCAGACCCTCAGCTGCCATCCCAAACTGAGTATGTGCTGAAGTGCTCTGAGAGCAGCCATCTGAGTCATAAGCCGATCCAGCAATTACTATTCAAAGGCTGCTGTCTCTGCCTTTGTGGAAAATACATTTATTGTTTTGGATTTTTGCTTCTTTGTGTTAAAGTTCAAGCAGTGCTTTACTTGTTATTGCATGTAATGGTTTGTATGAAGCACACCAGCCCAGCAAGATCTGATGCCAAGATACAGGCAGTTTGGGGACCAAACAGGTACCTTTGTTGGAGCATGGCACAGTGGTGGCTGGCATGGCTGCATTGTGCACCCCCCCAGCACTGGATAGGTTGGGAAACTCATAAAATACCAAGGCAGGATGGACCTGAGCATAAAGGTACCAAAGTGGGCAATCTGACTTGTTTACCTCAAGACTGAATTTACGAAATTATTTGTAAGGTGGCAACAAGCTTTCTCCCCTGCAGTCTTAGGGCGTCCTATGCAGGTGGGTGAAATCTGAGAAGGCTCTCATCTAATCTCTCTATCTCTCCCTTCACAAATCTGGCTTCAAGCTGGACTTTGCAGAAGGCTCCTGTGGTAATCTTTGGGCAAACTGTTTTGCCTCCCACCTTGGGAGGAGTGCCGCAATAAACTCACTTTTGTATTTTATTCATGCAGCTGAATACAATGGAAGGCATCTGGCTGCCAGCCGGAGCCCTGCCCCTGTGCTTTCCTCAGAACCCAGCTCCCTGAGGTCATGATCCTTTCCCCCGCACCTCACCAGAAGGCCCATGGGTGAGGAGGCTTTTGGGTGCTGTCACCTAGCTGACGTGGCATACATACACCCTCCCTGGGAACTCAGCACTCAGCTCTGCTGCTTGGCAGTTGCTCCAGCCTGGGTTGTCACCCGACCTGGGACATCCGCATCACCTGCTGGCAACTACCATGCCAGGGGGAGAATTAAATAAAGATACACATTGTTATTGGCAGGATAATGACTCATTATCCTCATTTTAGAGTCAGGCTACCAGGCCATCACATGCCATAACAAGTCAGCCATGGAATCAATAGCAAAAAAAAAAAAAAAAAAAAAAAAAANTCCTTCTTGCCAGCCCTTTTCATACTCCCTGGAGGGCTACCCTGTGCAGTGCAAAGGGAGCAGAAGATTTTAGCTAAGCATCACTGTTTAGAGGAAGAGAATTTTGCTGGGCTTCCATCATTGTGTGCAGAGGGGCATGGGGCTGGCCTGATAAACAGGTTAAAAACCCCACTGACAACCCCACAGCCTTTGAATGGCAGCATCTTCCTCTGTAAACAGCCTGTGCAGGCATATCATGCAATGCCTGGTGAATGAGCTGGGTTTCCATAATGTTCAAACATGGTAATTGGATGTTTGCCTGTCTAGTGCCTTTGCAATAGAAACATTTTGACTCTCCACTAATCTTACTGTTGTGGGCCTGTCATTTGTGCTCTTTCTATGTTACTGCCACGCCGCTAACACCAAGTGTTAAAAATAATGATTAGCACACCCAACATAACACCACTTCACCTCTGTGTAATTTCCATTCTCAAGTATGAACTTCTAATGCTTGCCTTTTCAAGCTTGTCTAAAAATGTGCTTTCCTTTTAAGAGAAGAATTAATTGAACACATCATCTCAGGAGAAGAGACTTCATGGGACCCACCAAACATGCAGATTTGCAGTAAATCCTGAACAACTGGTAACATGGGCAGCGCCAAAAGGCACAAATCAGGCTGACAGCTCTGGTTTAGTATGTATTGTACAAACACAATGAAACTCATCTGCCCAGCTCACAAGTTATGGAAATAAATGTGAAAAGATTGGAGCAGAAAGAGAGGCACAGGAAGATGAAGTGACTTGGCGCAGGTCACGGCACAGGTCATGGGCACAGAAGAGAAATGAACTTTTGAATCTGTCTTTCTATAGTGGTGCTACTGGAGAATACCATTTGATTTGACTGTACTCTTACTCAGGTTGTACTGTGAGCTCTCCCCCACCAGCAGAAAAATTGCTTGCCAGCAGGGAGGCTCTTTAGCTAAATGCATTGTACAGGACATCTCAGTGATACTGCAAAATAATCATTTTAAGGGATAGTATCTCCAGCAAGTGAGATGGAGATTTTGACTAATAATACTTTTATAAGAGCCACTGTTACGAGAAGCCCTTCTTATTTATGTTTCTAGTTGTCAATCAAGCAGTTCCTTGAATGTAGACATTGTTTGAAAAATACACAAAGGAATAGGATGTTTAAATGGCTGCTTTTATTGAATATTTTTGCAACAGGCACACTGGTAAGCACCTGGACAGTTCTGCTGTAGTTGCTGAAGTATGGACAGTGGTGAAGGACACAAATGGCCACACAAAGTACTTGGAGTGCTTCAGTTACCCTGCGTATCCTCCAGATTTGTCCATCTCATGAGAATGAAGTAGAAACTCAAGTTGCATAAGCAACCTCCATACTAAATTTCTATATCTATAAATAGAATATAAATAGAAAGCACAGGCTTTCCTTCCAAAGCAAACTGCATCTTCCTTTGCAATTAATATCCTCCATTTGCTGCCTGTTTCAAAATGCTGCTACATCAGGAGCCCCTGATTGGTACACAAAACTAATTTCCCTTCCTAGCCCATCACTATTCTTCAGTCAAATACCTTCACCTGTTTTAGCATTTGCAGTGCATCAGGTAAGAGGACAAGGAATGAATAAACATTTTCCTCCCAGGAGTTCAGTGTGTGTTTGTGCAGTTTCATGAACAACCCTTGGGCATTATTCAGCTCACTCGAGTTGTGTGCACTGTAGTTAGATCCACAAACATGCTGGACTCCTTTTTTTTTAGTGAGCTGGGTGGGATGGACCTTTCCAAAGGGTAAATCAGCTCATTTGACATCCCAGGCATCACTAGATATGCCTATAATTGTGAGTAATACAGGATCATAGAATCACAGAATCATTTCAGTTGGAAAAGATCTCCAAGATCATGTCCAACCATCAGCCTAACACCACCATGGACATAAAACCATGTCCAAAATGCCACGTTCACACATTTTTTGAAGACCTTCAGGGATGGTGACTCTGCCCTCTCCCTATGTAACCTGTTCCAATGCCTGACCATTCTTTCAGTAAAGAAAATTTTCCTAATATCCAATTTAAACTTTCCCTGGTGCAACTTGAGGCCATTTTTCTCTCGTTCTGTTACTCGAGACTAGACTCGAGTAGACTAGACCACCACACACAACCTCCTTTCATGGAGTTGTACAGAGCAATGAGGTCTCCCCTTAGCCCCCTATTCTCCAGACTAAATAATCCCAGTTCCCTCAGCCACTCCTTATAAGACTTGTTCTCCAGTACAAGTCTAAGCCTTGCAGTATGTAATTATTTCAGGTTTTACTTGTATCTAATCCTGAGCTTTGAGTTCCCCTGTTAGTCTAGGCATGAGTATCCCTGCTTAATAGTGTAGATCCATCCTGTTCTTGTAGCCATGCCCTCCCTCATAAGCATAGTCAGCATGATCTGCAGACACACCATGCTTCCTGTGCATCATGACAGAAATGGTTGAGTCTTCCCAGGTCTCTGGGGAGATCAGACCCTGAGGCTTTACTTCAGTAAACACTGAGGCCACCATTGCTAGCTACTATCCAGCCATGGGTGTGGGGCAGAGGACAACCCAAATCTTTCCATTGGTGGGAGTCTTGACTTGGTACAAGCAGGAGAAGTCAGGAGGCACAGCGCAGTGAAAATTGTTTTGGTAGCTACTTACTTCTCTGAGCCTTGGTGACCCTGCTTCAGTAAGAGGCTCTGCAGGCTGGTAAAGTGAAGGTGATTGCTGTAGGCTTTAATAGGTGTAAATAGCACAGTAACACAGGATGAGTAAAAATGAGTCCCAAGCCCCTGCCTGGCAAAAGGGGGCTGCACAGATTAAATCCTCCATCCAGGTAATGAGTGGAAGATCATCAGCTGGCTCTCTGCACCCAGCCTGACTGCCTCAGCCCTGCAGGAGCTGATGAGGATTCAGCATCCTGCAAAGGCTAAAGGATGCCCCAAACAGCTTGCCTGGAAGAAAATACAACTGTCTCAAGTCTCTCCTCCTGTTTCCAGCTCTGAATACTAATTCCCATCACTTTTGTGATGCTGGAGCAGCCCTTTGTCAATTGCAGTAGTTATTTATGCAGACAAATGAAGTTAAGAAAGAGCTTGATATCTTTTAAATTGCATCTGATGAAATCTCCATACAAGGGACACATTGGCAAGAAAGCCCTAGGGAGCTCTTTGGCTCTCAGTGTCAGGCTTATCCATCACAACCACTCCATCAGCCCTAGCTCAAAACTTTGTGTGGAAAAGTTCCTGTCCTCTCAGCACTCATGAACCCTTTCTCCAGCTCATTCCATGTCCAGCATGAAGCTGCTACTTTAGCCACCACGACACGTAGTGACTAACCTATGAGCCGGGACCGAAGCTGGAAGGCTCAGAATTTGCTTCTCTTTTTATTGTTTCAGTTTTTTTCTTACATGCATAAATTATCTAGCATTCTCCTGAAGTCAGTAGAAGACTTTCAGGTGACCTTAACTTAATTCAGATGCAAGACGTAGAATTAAATTTTGAGCCAGTTCCAACAGCATCCAGTGAATTATGTACTGCTTACAGGCTGACCATCCTCAGGACCAACACACATATGCAGACCTGAGGGGAGAGAGGAGAGAAAAAAGAGCAAAGCAGAAGTAAGATCAATATGGGAAAGTAAAGTATTTATGTTAAGCTCAAACATTATTAAAAATGATCTAATGGTAGGAGCTGAAATGAGGCTGATTGAGTCTTGTTTCTCGTAGAGCCTTCTCATAGAGCCACGAGGATGACTGGAGGACTTGAGCATCTCCCCTAGAAAGAGAGGCTGAGAAACCTGGGGCTGTTTAATCTCAGAAGACTGAGAGGACATCTTACCAATGTGTACTAATATTTGGGGATGGGTGTCAAGTGGATGGAGCTATCTGTTTTTGGTTGTCAACAGCAATAAGAAAAGGAGCAACAGCTACAAAATGGAACATAGAACGTTTCATCTGAACATGAGGAGAAACTTCTTCACAGTGAGGGTGACAGAGCACTGGAACAGACTGCCCAGATAGGTTATGGGGTGTTTTTCTCTGGAGACTTTCCAAACCAGCCTGGATGTGTTCCTGTGCAAACTACCCTAGAGGATCCTGCTTGGCAGGGGGGTTGAACTCAGTGATCCCTGGAGGTCCCTTTCAGTCTGTAAGGTTCTGTGATTCTGTGAAGCCTGTTAAAGTCTCTTCATATTCTGTCAATAGCAGAGAACGTCAAATAAAACCAGAGCCCCATCTTTTAATGTGCTTTTCAATGCTGCTAGGTGCCCAATGTTGCTAGATGGGTGTTCCCACCCTCCCTCTATGCCACTGTGGACACATGGCTCTGACCTCCTGAGACAGCAGGAAGCAAATCTCTCTCTTAGATCTCTAGGTTGCTTCATCTCAGCTAATTTGAGTGAAATTCATGTGTATTATTGTACCTAATCCCTTAGTTGTTCCAACCTGCAAAAATTCCTGTGAAGTCTGAGGCATGGCTGAGACCTGACTTCCCCAAGTGACAGGTACCAGCAAGTTTCATAGCTGTGTGGTGGATTTGGTAATGCAGGATATCTGGAAAATTATAGGTTAAGATGCTACCTATGGTACAATATAGGATTCATGACACCTAGCTTTGGTCTACTAAAAGTGAAATACTACATTTTGGTGGCTTATCCTCTCCGGTCACCTGTAGAGGCAGGATCCCTCAGCAGATGATTTGTCTCTTCTATTTAAGGTGCTCAGAAACACTTGAGTCACAGTTTCTCTCTGTTGTCTTGGGAGGCTTATGGCAGATTGCTTCTCCTGCACCACTGTCACTGTCCCCTGTCACAGGGGGAAGTTATGTGACTCTTGGGACAGCTGCTTAACTTTGGGCCAAGTTGTACCATGGGAGGGAGTAATGATGTGGACTTGTGCCAGTCATGGCTCCCGGTGGCCTTGCAGACCTGGGAAGCTGGGCTGGTTTTGTGCTGATGTGAAAACAGGCTCTGCTCTGTTGTTGCTATCCAGGACTGTGAGCAATGGCACAGGCTGTGCTCTGCCTGCCTTTGATGAGCAGATGCAAGGTCTCCATTTTCTGCTCACCTTAGAGGAGTGCTTTAGATAAATATCTGCAGTGTTCTGGCCTGAGAGTGCTAAGAGCAAATGCCACCCCTGCTAAGCTTTTCAGATGGCTGGCGAAGCACTTTAAAGGTCCAAGTTTTATTTGGAAATGAAAAAATCTTTGTATGAAACAGAATATAGCTTGTGCATTGTTGAGGCTGATAGCCACTAAAAGCAAGAACATCTGCTGATGCAACCTAATTGTTGTTTTGATTGCCCAGCCATGACAGAGCATAAAAATAATAATAAAAAAAAAAAAGAATGAAACCTCGCTTGACCATTTTGTGCCCAAATACCTTGGCACCCAGCCCTGCCCAGCTAGAGTTGGGCAATCTGAATTCAAAAAGTCCCCAGTGGAACCAGCTTCTAACAATACAAAGCTGTGCCTGTCTGACTGACTGGACTATTTTCATGACTCTGAACAAAAATGATGTCTAGAGCATTGCACGTTTCTGTGGAGGCTTTGCAAGCAGGCGGGGACACAGGTCCTGTACCTGGGAGCTTTCC
The DNA here is from genome assembly GCA_013396835.1 of Psilopogon haemacephalus. Classification (NCBI taxonomy): domain Eukaryota; kingdom Metazoa; phylum Chordata; class Aves; order Piciformes; family Megalaimidae; genus Psilopogon; species Psilopogon haemacephalus. The sequence continues at coordinate 319,221 of VWZI01005220.1, forward strand.
AAATTAAGACAGGCCACCGCTGAAGACCAACCTCTTGACACTCTTGGGCCTTCTTCTTGCCTATAAACAAGGTCTTTGCAAAATGCTGATAAGAACATTTCTGAAGCAACATGACGGGGCTGAATTAGGAGAGACCACGTCTACTTGCTGAAGAGATTCTGGACCCATCTTGTGAAGCTTCCAGCATTGCTCACCGTGGGAAACAAGAGACTGACCTCCTCAGCCATGAGGACATCATAGGGATGTCTCTTTCACTTGACTCTGATGAAAACCAGGTGTTGCACTTGTTCCTGTTGTTTAACAGCACGATTTTTAAGAAGTTATATGACTGTTGCTAACTTCCCACCTCCCTGCCATGAGCAACGTGGCCATTGCCAGGAGCAGGTAGGTATCAATTGGCCCCACTGGGGTGGAGTGAGGACCCCTGCCACAACCAGCACAGTCCAGCAGGATCCTGCTCTGGGACAGGATTCTGGGCCAAATCCAGCCTCCCAAAGTCCTGAATTTGTCTGGCTATGAGAAATAAATACAAGGGAGCAATGGTAGCTGTAAGCCATACAGGGAAAGAGAAAAGATTGATCTTTCCCTCACATTAAAAGGGCTATTGATTGATCTGTCCATTTAATGGGCTTCAGCTGCTAAACCCCAGCTTGCAGCCTGTCTCTGTCCCTTCAGCCAGCTCCTCATACCACTGCTCTTGTATTTTCTTTCCCCCGTGGTGGAGCCTTTCAAGTCTTTCTTTAAAGAGTGAACCAAGTGCTTTCGATCAGCTGCCAGCCCAGCCCCGCACCAGTGAGGGGCTCACGGCTGCTCCCTGGCTGTTCTTGGCACTGCAGTGTATGAAATACCCAAGATCCACCCCTCCCTCAACACAGAAAAAAAAACCCAAACACCAAACCCGTACAGATGGCTTTAAAAACACCAGATTTTGTTAATTTATGATTTTTTTTTTAAATTTGTGTTTTCTGGAATTCCCCATGGGAACCAGCATGTTTCATGTACGTGGTTAATGAGTTGCTGCTGTGCAGCAGAGCTAAGCTCAGGCTCTGAACACACTGAATGTGCTGCAGTCATCTGATTGCCAGGTGGGAAAAGGATGGAGAAGATGGGCTGCCCCATTTCACATCCTGCTGGGTAGAGCAGGCTCTGCAAAGCTGGCGGTGTCACTGCTATAATCAAACCACCAAGGACCACGCAGGGAGTCAAAAATCAGTTTTGAATTGCAGATCTTCCTTGAATAAAAGGAATCTCTAATCCTGCAGCCAAAAGAGCTGGTGTGGCTTTCAGCGTGTCTCCAGGCTGCCAAAATCACCCTCATCTCGCCTACGTGCGGTTCCCTTTGAGTTGTCCTTGGTGGTGCACCAATCCTGTGTAGAGGCTGACCTGTGTCCTCCAGGCCAGAGGAAAGAGCAACATGACTTTGACCATCATAGACTCTGTGAAAGGAAAAGAGAGCTACATCTTGCTGAATAGCCTTTCCTTATGGCCTCGAGGAACAAGAGAGTTGGCAGGATTAACAGCTTGCGGTGCCCCACAGTCAAGAGCTCTTTGGGAGGAAATGTGGGGAGTGGGACCATTTGTGGAGATATCCCAGGGACAAAGAATGAAGCAACTGATTAGAGGTCATGTCTAGTCCTATGGGGAGTGGGACCATTTGTGGAGATATCCCAGGGACAAAGAATGAAGCAACTGATTAGAGGTCATGTCTAGTCCTATGGGGAGTGGGACCATTTGTGGAGATATCCCAGGGACAAAGAATGAAGCAACTGATTAGAGGTCATGTCTAGTCCTATGGGGAGTGGGACCATTTGTGGAGATATCCCAGGGACAAAGAATGAAGCAACTGATTAGAGGTCATGTCTAGTCCTAGAAGCAGTGCGATAACACCTCCCTGTTGGTGGAGTCAGAGTAATCAGTAGCTTGAACAAATGGATCTTACATACTATTTCATGCTCACTTCCACAGATGGGACCAGGGGGAAAAAAAGAGTTTACTCCAAAAGCAAATAAAACTTTGATATAGAAAAGTTCCAAAAGTCATCTGGGAAAACTTTAACTTGACGTTTTCTGTGTCAACCATTTAGAAGTATTTCCAGGACTCCTAGAGAGAGGACTCAGGGAAGATGTATTTTTGAACACTGCAGCTCTGAAATTGGTCACCTTTGCTGGGCTCTTTTCACATAGTGGAGGGAAGCTCTAGGAACTTCTGTACCCACAAGCCTCATTCCTGGGATTTAGCAGAACATCCTGCCACGGGTGCTGCAAGCCAACAAGAAATGAGGAGACTTTGGAAACCCACCTGACAAGTAGGGCTGCACTGGAAACTTGCCTGGTTTCTGTCAGAGTATTGTCAAAATCATCCCATTCCCAAAGTGTGTTTTCTTTGTGTCAGATCAGCATTTTCAGGGGGAAAAAAGAAAAAAAAAAAAAAAAAAAAAAAAAAAAAAAAAGGGCTGATTTGGGAAGTTTCCAACAGGCAGTCAGCCCAATGGCCATATGTCTCTGGTGATTACAAGTCTCCAAAAGAAAGGTTTAAGGCAATCCTCCATGTCACACAGGACTACAGTGAGACTGAGGAGGGCGAAGGAGAGTAAAGGCACTTGGTTTCTTTGAGAGCTGCCTCTCCACAATGTGAGTCTAAAAGAAAATGCTGTAGCTGGGAGTGACCAGGATTACCAATATTCAGCAATGACTTCTTGAGCGAAAACCACTTTACTGACTCCTTCAAAGCAAAACCAGCCTGCCACCTTCAAAAGCAGTGCAGATCATCTCTAAATCAGGGACCTGCTAGTTTTCCACCAGCTTTCATTCACCACAGACAACAGATGCATGATAAATTGTGTTCTTGCAACATCTGCAGTATCTTAGGAGTACCTGTAGTCCACACTCCACAAGAGAAGATGCAGACCCTGTAACTTTGTTTGTTCCACCACAAGATCAGTCCAATCCACAAAAAAGCAATTCCTTCCTGATTATAGGCACCAGGCTTTGCTGTGAGATCAAGACCATCCAGACTTACCAGTCTATCTAAAACCAGAAGAAACCTCTGCTGGAGGTTTCTGGATTCTGAATAGCAAAAAAGATGCAGCTTTAGCATGAATGGAAAACAAGTGGTTTCTGGAGGGACGTGCCTCCACTCTGAAATGCTGAGGCAGTGGTTGATGCATGATGTAAGATCTAGTTTCCTATACTCCACTCCCAAATTGAAAATGAGATCTGAACACTCTGCTACTGGTAATTGCTGAGACATAGCTGCTTTTATGACCAGAAAATTTCTGCGTGCTTTCTCAGCTTCATCATCTCCAGGCAAGTGGACTCTGCCAGCAGTGACCTTGTCCAATGTCACTATACTGAAGAATTCATTTAAGTTGTGAAGTGATATGAATTAATCTGGTGGCACATCTGGGGAAATGGCACACTAAACCCTGTACCATTTCATGCTGAACCAGAGTTTCTCATCTCCAAAGAGAACAGGTATCTTCAGAATGCAATGCACCTGATTTATTGGAGACATTTTATTTAGGATGACATGAATTGAAACATCCAAAATAATCTTGGTCTCCAGATGAATCTTGTGTCCCAAGAATTCAAGATCCTGGGAGAATGAACTAAAAGGACCAAAATTAAACTCCCTATGCAGGATTCATATTGTCTCTGTGGTTTGCCACTACTTAATTTTAAGATGTCACAATGACTGAAGACACAAGACTCCCCTGCTGATGTTCTTACTGGATCTCTGTTAGTGCACTGATGATGGCTGCCACTGAGGAAATGCAGATGTAAAGCAGAGAAGTGGGCAACATGAGTGTCCTCCAAGCACCATACCAGAAAAGCACTCATATTTCCTGTTCCATTCTTGCTCACACCGAAGGGCTTCCCAAATGTTATTCTACAGTTCCTCTTATGGCCTTCTTTAATCTCCTTTTGTCAGTACAGTCAAGTAGAGAGAAACATTAACACAGTCCCTCCCTGTGCTGATTTCTGGCTAATCTCTGTCCTGCTTGCGGAGTCCTAGCACTGGAAAGAAACCCAAAACTTTCTTCTCACATCACAAAGGTTTTCACCCATTCATCAGTACAAAGCTGTTCATTTATCCTTTCCCCATGATAAGACCACTCCTTATGTAACCAGAAGGCTCCATAGGGGCTAACAATACAGGTTTTCCCCGTTCCTGATGTTACACCTTTTCTCCCAGAAGACAGACTGTATGGATCACATTAAGAGATTCAGCACTTAACAAAGCCTTACTCTTTCTGTCGGCTCACACAGAGGAGACATCACACTTGATCCCACACCTAAATATCTAAACATAACCACTATGTATTGAATGGGAGGAAGGAAACTTTACAGCCAGGGAGGTATGAAGATCCTAGATCTGAGTTCCCACTGACTGAAGAACACCTCTACCCACAAAAGTAGTGGTAGGTGGGGAGCAGACAACAGCAAGAGCAGGTCCTGAGGTGGGTAATGAGTCATCATTTGGGAACAGTCCCTCTTTCAGGCCAGGTTCCTTTACTAGTAGTCCTCTCCATTAGCACCAGGGTGGACCTGCTATGTAGGGTGAAATGTATTGAACAATTCAGACTAGTACTGAGGCAGATCAAAAGCAGGGCAGTTTTTTCTTCACAGCTGTCACCTACCCGAATTCTTGCAAAAGTCTTACTGAGGATCAGAACTGAGTCACTCCTATGGTGTGTAGCCAAATGAACATTTTGTGGGGATGTGTTTGGGGAGTGGAGTGGGAGTAGAGGGGAGGGGGCTAATCATACTTCATAATTTCTCATCTTCCAAAATAATCTGTTTTCTAAATGCATTGCTAAAGTCTTGTGCTAGCGATTGACCATCTGCTCCTTCTTTCAACACACCCACTATGTACTCTACTGTCATGTTATATTGCCAAAACTCCATATACTGCAGGTAGAAGAGAGTCTGTACTTTCAGATGCTTTTCTTAGATGACAGGGGTAAAAAACAAACCCTTAGCACTGAACATAAGTGAGTCCATTGTCACGCAGCTTTCTCTCTTATCCTGCAATCTGTGATGTAATCTCAGCAGCAAACAGGCAAATAAATTCTATCTGTCTAATTCCAGGCAGGGGCTCTGGTAACACCCTCCAGCATCAGCTGAAGCTGGAATGTTTTGGGTAATCTCCAGAATGCTTCAATAGAATTATAAATCCATAAATCAAAGCAGTCATTATGTATTTGAATAATATGTGGATCAAAGTCTCAGATTGAGGGCCCTTTTGTTCCCATGCTCTTTTTATATCTTACTCAGTGAGCATCTATTCAGTGAGAAAAAATTACAGTAAATTTAGAGCAAAAACATACAGTACTAATGGAGCCTCTGAAGACCTCATCTGGCAAAGTATTTAAGCATATGCTTAATTTTAAGCACATGAGTGGTAAGAGTGGAACTGCATACAAAAGAGCAGCATTTGATTCAGCAATAGGTTGAAACAGTATTTAAATTTAAGTTACTGACCTCTCCAAGTTGAGACTTTTTGAAAGTAAGTCCTCTCTACTCTCCCACCCAAATAGTTTTATAGCAGCATTTCATACTGCAGGTCTGTGCAAATAGCATATTAAATCCTGCTTGTCCTACTGTGGAGATGAGACTATCTTCAGTAGGAGCAATTAAAGAAAGAAGAATAAGAAAAGGGCTCTTATGCCATTAACCAGTGTGATTATCTTACAGAGGGAAGCTGAGGCAGAACAACCAAGTGAGTTACTGTCAGTGCCCTGGCAGACACTGGACTAGACCATTGGATTACCAAAGACCACCACTAGAGATGTTAGCCAAAAATCTTCTGTCTCCAGTCTAGGATAATGCCAGCAAGTCCAGGGATGCCTTCTCAAATGGAAGGACATTTCTTGTGTTTATAATGCTGCTGGTAAACCTCTGAAAAGCAGTGCAAACCAATATAGGTATGACTGCACCTCCAGTAAAGGAAAGCAGAGCACTGATGGATCTAGAGGCATTCTTCACATGGCTGTGCTAATGCTAGATAGGCAATAAAGAGACCAATGAGAGAAGGACTACATGTGCATTTTGTTTACATGGTGGGAAGTGAGGAAATCCTCTGGCATTTTGTTTCTGTGCCAATCTCTTGGCAAAACAAACCTGACATCTCTTCTCTGCTATGCCTCAGAGAGGCTCCGTTGGATGCTCTCCAGCGCTGGGATGCAGCGAAATCTCAAGACGACCTGCACATGGGAAAGATGCAGGTTGTCCTCCAGTATGGCCCCTGCTCTTGCACCTGAGCTACTGCCTGGGGAGTTTTGTAGCTGTTCAGGGGCCAGCTCTCGGCTTCGGCATGGCTCATGGGGGTGGACAGGCTCAGTCTCTTGCCAGGAATCTTCCTCACTGTCACTTGTTCTTTTATGTTGGCAAAAGCAGGAATTGTGAAACGTGGCAAAGCGATTTGGAGCACAAAAGAGGTCTGCTCACAAGGTGAAAAGAAGACACTTTTAAAGGGCAAGTATTTCAAGATACTGCAAAAGACCACCAGACTTCTTGAAAGGCAGTGAGGGAAGCTCATGTTGCGGAGAAAATGAGCCAAGTTTTTTCTGCACAACGTGCTGGGTACGGTGGGGAGGGCTGGCTGGAGCAGGAAGCTTTCCAAAGGGAGGGAGGGAGAAATGGAGAATCTTATTGCCTAAAGAGCAGGACAGTTTTGCTCCTGCTGCAGCACTCACCAACTCACATACTTAAGTCTACTTAATTCCTCTCAACCCTTAATTAATTTCAAAGCTGCCAAATCCTAGATTTTCTGATTCTATTATGAAAAGTAAATCAAACCAATTTCATGTGTAACAGCTCCAAAATCTCTTACCATACTTCTCAAAGAAAGGCTAGACCAAATATGAACTTCTAAAAGAGAAAATATTTTCTAGGCTTGTGGTTAGTGAACGTACTAGAGACTGCCTTGTTTCAGTTTAGAAACTCCATGTGTAGGTGCTTCTGTGCACCTTTCTTTGTGGACATGATTAAACTCTGATGAAATAGTGGTGAAGACTTATTTGGGTCAGCTACTGTAATGTGAGAAAATATTATGTCCATTTTTCCCCCCCCCCGTGTACATATTTTCCCCACTTTAAATGCTTTTCAGTTTGGCCCCAACTGAATCAAAGATCAAAGCATTTCAGCTTTTGAGGTCAAATTGCAATTTATAATGTCTGTGGGTTTTGCTAATCTGTCTCTGTGTCATCTCATTTTAAATCAACAGAAAGCAGCACAAAATAACTCATTTCAGTATGCCAGGCTGCACTGGAGATTTTTAACTCAGGCATCCTGTTACCAGTTCTCCCCACAGGTAAATGAGTTTTGCTTTTTTTATCTGAAGGTGCTTTGTTCCTATTGTAAACATTGATTTTGTAAACAACTTACGCTCCACTGAGGTGAAACAACTACATCTTCACACCTGAGCTGGCTTGGCTCCCTTCTTACAATTTAACTGTATCTCAGAGAATCTTAACACTGTAAAGAGCCTTTCATTTTTTAATTAAGTAAAGGAGGTCCTAATTGCAAACTCACTTGAACAGCCTGGATTTAAAAGTTCAATTCATGCCTTATTTGTTCTTCACAGCAAAGACCATGGCAAACAGGCTGATTCTGGTGGAAATGCTGATCCCCTACTTCCCAAATCACTGCAGTGCGATTCCTTGTTTTCTGCTGATGCTGCTGCCCTGACAATAAAGAGGATCCACCAAAGCAGCACGTGGATGAGTCAGCCCCAGGGTGCATCACATATTAACACCCCATGGGAACAGCTGAGCGCATCTCCACTGGCTTCACAGGCTCTCTATGAGGCTGTCACCGTTACCCCTATATCCTTGCAAGTCTTGCTGTGAATCACTGTATGAAAAGAGAAAATACAACCTAATGTACCTAATTTCCTGTTCAGATTTCACTTCTTCATCTCACTTTCCTCTCCTTTTCCTTGCAACTGGCACAGGCTTTAACACTGTGCATGGGTTACCTGCCTTGCTACTCAATGCAACATCCCTTGGAGCCCACAGAGCAGGTGGGTGCACATTTGATGGTGTCTGCAGCAGCCCTGAGTGCTCCTGTGTCATATCCTGGGAAAGCTGGAGACAGAGAAATAGGCTCCTATTGTTGAAGCTACCAATTAGTGCTGTTGGAGGAGATCTTGAGGAACAAGTAACACTAAATTCCCACTAATGCCAACATGGCTTTTGTTTGGGATTGCCTAACTGATGAATAATGCAAGAATTCAGCCTGCATCTCTTTTTAGTTAACTGCATCACTCTTCAAAACAAAACTAACCAAACCTCAAGCAAACAAATACCCCTCCAGAACAATCAAACATCTGACCTTACAGTGTGGCAGCTCTACAGAATGAGGTGCACTGGAGAAAAAAAACCCTTCATGTTTACAACACAGAGTCTGTGCAAGAAGGGAAGACCCACCCTTTGTAGACAGAGAAAATGTCCACCCAGCTTACTCTGAGCTCAACCTAGTCAGTAACGAGTTCAAAGAGATAAATCTTCCTGCAGTTGACAGTCAGAGACCATCCTGGCCTGGAAGTTACATCCAGAACATTACTTTCAGCAGCTCTTGGTACAAATGTCCTCTATGAACTAGTCTAAACAACGGCCTCAGAACAAATCATTCCACTGAGTCTAACAGTTTAATTATTTGTTGGGTGAAAAAGTACATCTACTGGTTTGGTTTATAGGTCAGCTTAGGTGCTGGACTATCACAGATCAAATGTAGTGAAAACTAAAAAGTAAATGGCATTCTCAGAGCTATTATTTACACACATATCCCATTCTCCTCAAAACATGATCCAATTTCTTTTCACTTCAGTTGAGTAAGTTAATACTAAGGCTCTATGACCCAAAATTGCTCTTCTATATCTGAATGTCCAGAGACCATATCCTGTGCAGGGCCTTGTAAATCAAGGTGCTGCATTCCTGTTCTTGGGGAGGTTTGGGTGCAGGGGACAAGGATCTCCAAGGACAAGGACAAAGCAGGGCTCTTACCAGCCTCAGTGGGAGGAGAGACAGATGCTATGGGGCAGCTCCTCTTTGCTCCCCGTGATCTCCATAATTAAGTTTGTCAGCTGGTTCCTTACATCAATTAAAACCAAGCTTCTTCACCCAGTCAAGGGCATCAAGCCCACACAGAGTATAAGTGGGCCACCCTTGCTGCTGCCCTAATTTCCAGACCCCATCGTCTTCTGACTACACTTCCTAAACGACCCATGATCATGATGGAATTTCTTAGTACAGCCAGGGCAGTGCTGCCTCAAGCTCTGCTGCTGGCTCTTCCTCTGGAGAGAAATATCTGGCCAGGTCTGCCTGGCTGCTGCCAGTGGCACACAGCCTGCCTTCCTAGGCTGTGCAGCACCTCAGGCCAGAGCACAATGCCCATCCTTCTAGGAGTCAATGACAGGTCGTGTCATTGTACGTGGAGCAGCTGGAGTGAGACGTGAAATAGACCATGTCAGCAGTATGCTGCTTTGAATGTTGAGGTGTATCTTGGGAAGGGATCCAGTTCGTCCAGTTTTGCAGGGGTGAGGGGGAACATAGTGGAGGAAGGTTAATGTGCTGTCAGGAGAGGCTAGCTTACCTCTGAGTGGGTTTTTTTTCTGAAAACCCCTCAGATGGAAACCCAAATAAACTCCACAAGATGAAAGGGCTCCTGGCAGGAGCACGTACACTGGTCATCTTTCCAGATCTATTGTAGTTTTACAGCCAGAGTATGGAATTGACTGAAAAGCAACATTCCAGGAAAACATAGTTAAAACAGCTCAAATTTGACATACCTAACTCTGATCTGCAGAAAGCAGTGGCAAAACCACCTCCTGATTTCTTTTTTAGGGCTTTCATATTGTAGTGTCATCTTTTGCCCTTGAGTATCATATTTGTGTCTGTGCAAGGAAAGGCATACATTGACACACTGAGTCAGAGAGGCCACCCAGTGTGTCCAGTACCCTGCCACTGGGATAGGCTAGTGCTAGCTGAGATCAGGCACCAGCCTGGGTAGCAGGGGGCAGTAACACTCAAGTGTGGCAGAATGGGGAGTGTGTGCCAAATAAATGGTTAAGGGTTGGGGTGATTGCAGGAGCCCATGGATGGGGTGGGAGAAGGAGAAGACACCTGGAAAAGGATGGAAGAGTGAAGGAGTGAGGCAGGGAGAGACCAGGTGGAAGCAGCCTCTGATGAGGCTGGGAGGGGACATTTTCAAATAATTATTGAGATATGTTTGAATTATGAAGATAGATTTTCCATTTCAAATGAGACGTTGATTTGAAATATCTTGATTTTTGTTGCACTGCAGATGGTGGTGGACAGACCACAGCTAATTACTGTGTGCTGTAATAGGGCAAGAGGAAACACTCTAGCTACAGACAGGTAGCAGAGCCCCTTTCCCATCACTGGGGAGAAACAGAGAGTTGGAAGGTGCATCTCATCTAGGTAGCTTGCATATGTTGCCTTTTGGAAAGGCCTAACTGTACAAAGTTCAGTGTAGCCTAGACAGATAGTTCTGATGTAAGCATAGTTGTTGCATTCAACTCAAGCTAAGGAGACCAATCTACTTGGATGTAAGTCAAGTATTCTTTTCAAAGCTAATTTGCAAACGTAGGTATCCCAGAGTGTAGTTTTTTTTCTTTGGCTACGACCAGCCCGTGAAATTCCTTCCACTTTCCCATCAAAGCTCTCCACTCTTTTTGAGGGAAGATACACTTATGTTGACACATGTCAGCAAATAAACACAATTATAACTGATATTTTAAAAATAATTTTTGAGGGATCTTCACTTCATTTTTTTTTTTCCCATTAAGGTAGTCTGAATTAATAGATCACGTGCTCACACATATTGAAGATTTTGATCTTTTGTCCTGGTTTGGGGCATAATAATTTTATAATGTCTTATTCACTTCTTCAGGAAAAGAAATAATGTTCTTTCCAAGTCTGGCTGAGCTTGACTGCCATATCCTGAAGTGGAAGCTGTTGGTGCTTGTTAGCAGTTGCAGTTGTTCTGCTAATTGCAGGTGGTGCCCTTATCAATGAAATGGCTTTGTGATTTTAATTCTAGGTTTGTTGACATGCTGTCTCTGAATTCCCCATGGAGCTTAGCTACTGTCCGAATAAATTCCTCTGGAAAATGTCCATCATCTCTATTTCAACAGATTTTCTTTGCTGCTTTACTTGCAAGAGTGGTATGCTACCTGACCAGCCCAGCAAAGCCCGGCATGTGGCAGGATGCCACTGGAAGTACATAACCCGTTCTGCAGTGATACCTGGATCCATCAAAGTGTAGGAACCATTAGCTCAGTGTATGGGGAAGAGCAGTTGGGAATCTGTGCTCTAGACTGCTCATTACTGACCAAGCTACCTGTGATTCATCCTCTCCTGCTCTGAAAGGCTCAGTCTACTTCTGATCTTATCCTCTTTATTTTCTTCCTGCCATATCCTCACAGAGAGTGCTTTAAAGGACACCAAACAAAATGGAATGGTACAATACCTGCAGCCTGTCTCACAGCTTCCATAGCTTCTAAATAACTCCCTTGCAGCTCTGTGTGACTGGCACCGTACCCTGATGGGCGATTTCATTTTGGTGGCACACTGAATTTTTCCCTGGGTGGCTGCAGGTACTCCTGATGCCTCGAGAGCCTGGGCAGCTCACAATGTTCCTGACAGCAGCTCTTTTACATGTTACTGGTACAAGTTCTGGAGCTAGCAGCTTTACAAAAGGAGTAGTTTGTTTCTGGGCTGGGAAGCACCGAGCAAGGAGAATCTGTTCTAATTTTCAGGAATAAAGCCCAGGGGAGTGCTTGCCCTTTTGGATGTAATAGATTAGACTTTCTTATTTTTACTACCCTGTCTCCTAACTGAAGGCTTGAACGAGGTAGCCTCTACTCTGCCTCCTTGTGCTTGCTGGCCTGCCAGGTGGCTGTAGCTGCTGCTGTCTCTGCTCAGTTTCCCCTTCTGCAAATGAGAATAATCTTCCTGAAGGTCCTTGAGACCTTCTGGTAAAAGTGCAGTGTAAACCTTACAGTGTGCTAAGTACTCTGCCTGCTCCTGTGTTTCCAGCATTCTGAGCAAGCTCTGAAGACTGCATTTATCATCCCTATTTCAACAACACACAGAGCTCCTCCAACGCCAGGGACTCTTTATCCCAAGTGCGCTTTGAGCTAGGCCTGCCTCCTTATAAAGTCGATACATCATTTAAAATCTTGACTGTAATTCATCACTGAGTCATTTGCAGACTCTTCTCTCTGCTTTTGTTCCTCCATGAAGCTGTCAAGGAGTCCTTACACTTCAGAATATGTTGATAGGAATATGAAGTGCTCCATGTGGTGCCACCTGGACCTTGCTGCAAATACTGAGGTGGACTGCTGCTCCAAAGCAGGGAAGGTCATGGCTGTGGGACTGGGAGGATGCTTCTGAGCAAACATCAGTGCAGGTATTGCCCCGCAAGGTGATATGTCCCAGCGTGACCCTGGCCCATGTGCTGAGGCAGCAGACAGGTCACACACAAGAAGAGGAGGGAAGCCACCAGAAGCAGCAGGGCAGCGAAATGGAGAAAGTATCCAGGTCTGTTACTTGGATTTTCACTGCTGGATGACCAGATAGACTTTTGACAGGCTCAGCAGCAGTCACAGACAAAGTTACTGTAGCAAAGTGGGATGGTAGTGCCTCCTCCCCAGGAAGAAGTACAAGCAGAGGTGATGATCCTGTGAGAACAAACACGAGACAGGTGAGATGCAAAATTTGTGAATAAGAAGCAAAATATTTCAGGTCTGATACCTACTAACTCTAGGACCCAGACAGAGTGCAAGGCTTTTGATGATGATCAGCCTTTCTGATCCCTAGTGATCCCTGAACCATTACCTCCTGAGCAAATACCTGAGTCTTTGAGAAGCTCAGCTGGTCCTGGTAGAGCTGAGTGGTCCATTCCGGCACAGCAAGCCAAACTTAATTAGCAATCTTGGAGCCTTTGTTCCAGCTTTAATGATGCTGCTGCTCCTCTGTGGCTGAAAGTCCAAATCCAAAGGTCAGTGAAATCTGTAAAAGGATTTTCATAGATTCTGGGGGACTTCACAGACTCAAAAGGAATGCTTCATGATCCCTTTCACATCCCCATACAGCATAACTTTTTCCTCATTAATGCTGATAAGCTGATTTTGACAGCTGTTGACTGACCGAATTCTCAATGCTAGGAAGAAACACCTAGCAGCAGGTTACTAGAGCCCCTTTAAGTTTATGTTGTAACTTCTCAGCCTTCTTCCTGCCTTTTCTTTCCTGCACCCGGTGCTTTTCATGTCTTTTGTAAGGCTTTAAACATACCCAAAATGTAGCAGCAGGCACATTCTGCCCATACCTTTGCACAATGAGGCTGTAGGAGAGCCAAGAGAGCAGGAACTGAAAAAGAAGAGCAGTCTGGATAGGTGGGCTGAATTTTGTGCTTTGGAGGTGTGCTTTACTTTTATTTGTTTGGTCTGTGGCTTTCCAGATCCTTTTCTGGAGGCTTGTCACACAAGGTGCAGTTTGCTGTTGGCAGCACCATGCCAGACTCATTGGATGAATTCATGCTAAGCGCCCAAGGAGCGTTTGGTCTCTGACTCCGTGCCCACATACAGACCATTTTATGCACAATGAAAGAAACTGCACTGAGAGCTACAATGCCTAACCTAGTTTTTATTCATCCTATTCGACCAAGGCCTCTGGAAGGTCACTGTCTCTTTTAAAAGTAAGGGAAACGTGGATAGATGCCCAGCCGCTATCCTGCTGACAGTGCACTTCTCTGACACATCTACAGTGTGCTGCTGAAACACTGATAGTGTTTTTACACGGAGGTCTGCAATCTATTAGACAGCCCTTACTGCTACTTTTCAATCTATCAGCCGATCCAAGGCTAAGCAGACCATAAAAACCCATGAAATATTTGGGTAGATGGCAGTGATCCTTTTAACCAACCATGTGAGTGTATCACATTACACACACGCAAGTAAATACTCATGTACATGCACACAACACCTGTGGCTTGATCCTGATAAATTAGTTGTACACCTTTGGCCAGCTCTGCCATGCTTGGCTGCACCAATCCATCTCCAAAGGGTGCTTTACTAACTCCAAAACCTCTCTGAGGATGCCTGCTGCTGCTGCTGCTGGTCCTTGAAGCTCACTTCAACCTGCCACAAGGTTGCTTCTCTTCTTCCCCCATTGGGAAATTCCCATCCATCCACTACAATTACCCATAGAAATGCAAGCTAGACAATATCGAGTCCTGGACCAAAAAGGACATTGAGATCTAATTACTCCATGATCATGCAGGATAGAAATAGGGAAGTTTATACAAGTGGAAAAGATAAATTCACAGCCTCCTTCAGGGGCCACTGACATCTTCTCTGACAAGTTGAGACATAGCAGACTGTAAAGTCGTGATGGTATTAGCCCCGGAAAACTTAATTTAGATGATTTCTAGAGATGTTGAAATTTCATTAATTGTCTATTTTTTATTTGGTATTGTCTTGTGCAATCAGGCTTCCAGAAACAAAAATTTAGCCTAACATTTCTGTAAGAAGTGTTTGATTACCCTCTCCAGCTGAGCAGGCTGCAGAGATTTTCTGTTTTGGATGGAAGATGCACAAAATGCATACTGGAATTGAGGAACATGGCATGGTAATGGCCCCTTTTAGTGTGCTTTGTATGGTCTAGTTATTGTCTTAACCACAACCTTCCATAGTCATATAGAGACTTTGGATCCCAGCATTGCTTTGCCATTTACAGTGTGGGGCATCAAATATTTGTGCCAATGAAACCTTTATGCTGTGCCTTGTGCTGCCGGTTGAGTGCATTGCACGTGGAGTCTAAGCACGTGTTTGTAAGGCTGCTCAGACCTGTGCTAGCAGAATCACCCACTTCTAACCTCTGTAATTTGGAAAGCGATTTGTCTAAACACTGAGAAGGCTCCTGAACAAAGAGCCATTAAGCTTGGCAGACCCTTCTGGCTTGCTTTCCCCTAGAAGGGTACTTGCAAGGACTGAGATGATGTCAATCTGATAATGGCCTTTCCTATTTCTACCAGCGCTTAGATGGGACTGCAGAATTGACATTGTGTCTGCTTCATTAGTTCACCTACTGGCAATTGCCTTGCTGACATCACTGGTTTTTCCTGTTCTGTATTTATAGCTTTGTGTGCTGCTTTCAGCATGCAGATTATCAGAGCCCTGATTGCTGCATTTTGTAGTTTATCAAGACCCTGTTTTGCTAATCATGAGAAACTAGTCTTGACCAACTGTGCAGCAGGGAGATTTCATTTCTCTCTTTCATAAACATGTGTGTGTGTGTTTCAGGTGCTTAGACATGCACATAGTAGTTTAGAAAATAAGTGGAACAAATGTTGCCATTTCTCATAGGAAGCCTCTGGCATGCAAGATCTTTAGAAATGTTTGACGCCAAAACAGATTCAACATATCATTATCTTAGGAGGTAAAGGAGGACAGGAGATCTGCTGTTCACACATGAGCCCATGTTTGAGCCCACTTCTCTTCACCCCTCCACCGCATTGACACCAGTGGGTGCCTGGCAGGCAGGACTCAATATTTTGCTGGTTAATCTCACAGCATCTGCTGTCTTAAAACTCCAACTTCTGGAGCCAAGTGGTCTTGCATTAGTGTCAATGATTGCGTTTTTTAAGAAAACATAAACTTTTTTTAAGTTGAAGAGAAAGAACTGAAAGCTAAGTGAGGAGTTCTAAAAGCTTGAAGCCTGCAAGCAAATGAAGAAAGACATACATTTCCTATTAAAAAGAATTGCATGATATAACTCTTGGCAGAGGACCGTGGAACTGCTCTCAGCAGTATTTCCGTCTGCTAGGGCCAGGACTGATGAACAGGGCATGTCTGCATTCTGAAATGAGCTGGAGAAGGCTTTGGTGGCAAGTCTGCTCAGCATGCCCAGAGCAGACCTAGCTGGGAGGGTCTACATTATGACTAGCTGGGCTGATGGACTGGATGGCTCCTGGGCCAGCAGGACGTTGCCATGACATGCGTTCTACTCCCTCCTGGCATCAAGCCAATGCAGCTGGAGCGCTGGGTAAGGCTCAGCACAAAGGTCCACCATGAGAGGAAGGATCCCACCAAAGGATTCCTTTTTCCATTTTGTGTTGCTGAAGGATTATTTCTTGTACCTTGTTGCTTTGAGGGTGGGCATTGAGTTAACCACAGAAGTGGAGGTTTCCCCAAGTGCTTGCCTTTTGTTGGATGGTTTCCCTTTTTCATACCTCCTTTATAAGATGCCTGGAGACATTTGCACACACTCAGCAATTTATTCACATCCTGCTGAAGGGGAAAAAAGAGAGTTGAAATGTCAACTTTTATTTAACTGTTTTGGCTAGTTGGTGCACTACAGAAAATTGTTCTGCTGGAGTCAGACAGGTTCTTGGACAAGAAGATATAATAAGAAGTGAGAAAAATACAGATGTATGAAAGCATTTGCATGTAATATTCAAGATCAGATTAAAACAATGACATGTTGTCAGGCTGGTGTGGTGAAGGACTAGTAACACTAAAAGAGCTACCTAAAACAGATAGGATTGATAACCTTCGGAATGTACTTCCTGTTCTTCATCAGTGGTCCAGAGAACCTAGACAACTACCTCACACTGAATACTAAGTTTTGATTAGGTTACCTGGCATTTTGTGCCATTTGAGACTCTCAAGGGCATGTGAGCCACCTCCATGAGGCTGGTGGACATGAGTGCCCTAATGAGTGATGGCGGGAGACAGGCAGGACAGTCAGGGACACATCACCTTTTCAAAGATGTTTATGATGGGCAATCAAACCAAATCGAACCAAACCTTGAGGGTAGGGTGAAGCTTCAGATTCAGACACCTCCTTTTAGATATTGACTACAAATAAGTTGAGCATCCAGACTCTCACTATAATCAGAGAAGATCTAATCAGTGAAATTAATGGGGCCTGGAGAGAGATGCAGGTGGGCACACAGAGATACCTACTTTAAGGTAACATGAATCACTCTCTAGGCTCCATTGGTTGGGGTAAGATTTGGTTACCTACACACAGCATGTAATACCACGTGAAGTCACTTACAACATCAAGATAGCCACATGAGACAGGTAGATAGGAAGCAGTTCTGAGACCTTCTGAAGAAGGAGATGTAGGATAGGCAGGATACCCTGGAACATCTCAAATACCTACCCATATGAATAACAATTTTAGATCTCAATGAGGCATGGAGGAACTTAAAACACCCGGCTCACTTGTGCACCTTGTGTGGCAGACACCCTCAGTCTGCAATTGAATCTCACTGCTAACTTTAATATGTTATTACTTATCAGCCAAGTCTCTCCTTGGGAGTTAGCTGCAATTCAGGATGCACCAACAAACATAACTGGAGAAGACTCGTATGTTGTTTTTTTCAGTTAAAGAGACTGTAAGGCTCAGAAATTTTATCAAGGGTCAGGCCCCCTGCATAACACAGCCTTATCACAAGTTCTGCTCATTCACTGAAGCCAAAATCTGTAAAGCTGTGATTCACATGAATCAGTCATGACTTTTACAGAAAAGCATAGGCCCCAGTTTAAAATTTTCCTTCAATAGAGTATTCTGCATACCCATTAGTGAGCTGCTCTGGTGGTCAACCCTCTCACCATTAAAAATCATCTCTCTACTCTGAATGTGTTAAATACCAGCTTATAGACATTGGATCAAGTTTATGGTGGGTTAGGAACTTCTACCCCACACTACTGAAATTTACCAGACCAGCTCAGATGGTTTGGAAGCAAGATAAAGCTATATTTACAGCAAAGCAAGATTTACAAGCATATATATACAAAATATTTACAAGTATTTACAACTACATACAAATTAGAAATAATACAGAAATCCAAACTCCCTCCTAGACAAACTGCCCAGAAGGGGCTCAAAGCTACCCTGTCTCTCTCCTCCTCTTCCTTCCCAGATAGACAAACAAAACAACCAGCAAAGCTTACATTGTCATCTGTTCGCCAAGGATAGTGGAGAGATATTAGAGCAGAACCAAGGAGAAACAAAAGGAAGCAGTGTCCTAGAACAAATTGGGACAAATTGTTGACATTTTAGCTTTTTATCCCTTTCAGCAAACCAATAAACAATATAGACTTCATTATTATTTTCCTTTTGCTACAAATGATCTCATTTCTCTCATTATAATATTCCAATTAGCCTCAAGCCAGCAGAACGTTGCAGGTGTGCCCATGAGAGCAGCAAACCCTTTGTTACTTTGATTCCTGCATGGGAAATACTTGCAAGGTATCGTCAAGGCACCATTTAATCACTTTTCTTATAGCCATAAAGATTGAACTCTTTGAGTCTTCCATCATGTCTCCAGTCCTTTGGCTGTTCTCAGAGCCTTCCTCTGAATCCTTTTTTTTTTTTTTTTAATTGTTGTTAAAATGTTGTCACCAAAGCTGGTCAGTCATGGCAGAGACAATATAACCTCCAGAGTCCTCCTCAGCATTTCTGTGTTCATTCAATCACTTTTTTCAATGAGACTTGTGAAGGGCCTGGAGCACATGACCCATGAGGTCAGCCTGGAGAAGAGGAGGCTGAGGGGAGACCTCATCGCACTCTACAACTGCCTAAAGGGAGATTGGAGCAAGTTGTCCAGCCTCTTCTCATTGATGACAAGTGACAAGGGTAGAAGAAATGGTTGCAAGCTACACCAGGGGATGTTCAGGCTGGATATTAGGAAATACTTCACTGAAAGGGTTATCAAACATTGGACTGGTCTGCCCAGGGCTGTGGTGGAGTTGCCATCCCTGAAGGGTATTCAAGCATTGTGTGGACCTGGCTTAGTGTTGACTCTTCAGTGCTAGTTTGAGGGTTGGACTGGTTGATTTTTGAGGTCTCTTCCAATCAAATGTATTCTGTGGTTCTTATGGCTACAAGGTTTTTAAAATCCATATGTGGCCTTACTGTTTTCCGTAGCATCCCTCAGCTTGTATATAAAACCAATTGTCTTTGTCATTAGATATTTAATGTGCCTCTGGTATATTATCCTCATGTGTTGCTATTATGCCTGTATGTATGTTACCAACTATATTAAAGAACTTCTCCTTCCATGTCACAGTCAAAAATGTCAAACAACAGAATGTTCAGAAAAGGTCTCATGGGATCATATTTGAGGCTGTTTCCTCAGTTGCCCTCACATTTCCTCAAGGGTCAGTGCTGGGACCAGTGCTGTTTAACATCTTTGTCAGTGACATGGACAGAGGAATCGAGTGCACCCTCAGCAAGTTTGCAGATGACACCAAGCTGTGTGGCACAGTTGACTTGCTGGAGGGCAGGGATGGCATCCAGAGGGACCTGGACAGGCTGGAGAGGTGGGCCCAGGCTAACCTCATGAAATTCAACAAGGCCAAGTGTAAGGTCCTGCACCTG
>VWZI01005220.1:339205-363378 GCA_013396835.1 Psilopogon haemacephalus
TGGAACTGGATGATCTCTTCCAACCTAAACCATTCTATGATTCTATGATTTGGGACTTGTCATTGCTAGTGTTTAACCCATGCTCAGCCATGTGCTGTGCCTGTGAGTCTGTGTACCTGCGAGTCAAAGTGCTGTGCACAAGTGATTCTGATACTTTCTGGAAATCTCTTAGATGAGCACCATGGCCTTTATCAACCCAACCTGTATCAATGAAAGACAGCAAGTTATATCTTCTCATAATATCTTATATACCATTACCCTGACAAAAGGAATCCCTTCTCTATCCAGTGCTTTTTCTTTTCCTTTTCAATGAAGGCAGTCTCCTTCCTTGTCTTCTGGAGGATGGACATGTAGAAGACACAAGAGGCCCAAGACCATGTAATGCACCAGTTGCATTGGGAGCTAAAGGAGAACTGGATCCTTGCAGGGCTTTGCTGGTGATGCTTCCTGAGGTGCGCTGCTGAAGCGTGGCTCAGCTCAGGCACAGTGGGACTGGATCCTGCACATGGGTGCAGGAGCAGGGAGTGGTGCTGCAGCTTACTCAGCCTTACCGCTGTGCTTTTGCCTTCTGTCAGGTAATGGCAAACCCCGACCCACCTGCTTTATTCTGACGCCACGCTGAGTTAATCATTGATTAAACAATCCTTTGTTAAGTGCAGGGTATTGTAAGAGCAGGAAGTGCTACCTTTACCAAATCAGTGCAAGCACTCGGACCTGCTTAAGTTTATAGCTCTGTGCTAAAATGTGTGAAATGGACCATTACAAAAGAGGTTACACTTTGGGTGTATGTTCAGTCTTAGGGAGGACACAAGGCATAGTAGCAATTTGGTAGCATAGTTTGAAAAATGAGTAGGATTACGGAAAATTGAGTGCAAAATATTGACATTATTCTACTACCTCCCTACACCATTTCAGGTTACGAACAGAAAAATCACTAAAGGTGAGGATGTGATATCAAGCTTCATTTGACTAACAGCATTGTTTAAAACCCCAGCATTTACCATATATAGACTAAATTATTAAAAGGACATGGCAGGTGATGAGATCAAGAGTGGCCCTGTGAAAAAGGGCTTGTGGATACTGGTGGATGAGTAGCTGGACATGAGCCAGCACTGTACACTTGCAGCCCATAAGGCAAACCATATCCTGGGCTGCATCAAAAGAAGCATGACCAGCAGGTCGAAGTGATTCTGCTACTCTACTCTGCTTTGTTGAGACCTCACCTGGAGTACTGTGTCCAGCTCTCAAGTCCTCAACACAGGAAGAACATGAACCTACCAAAGCAGATCCAGAGGAGGGCCATGAAGATGATCCTCTGATAATCTGAGTGTGAAATTTCTTCTATAGACTGAAAAAGTTGAGGTTGTTCGGTCTGGAGAAGAGAACACGCTGGAGAGACCTTATAACAGTATTCCAGTATCTGAAGAAGACCTACAAGAAATCCGGGGAAGAACTGCTTAGAATGGCTTGTAGCAACAGGACAAGGGGCAATGGTTTTAAACTAGAGCAGGGTAGATTTAGGTTGACATTAGGAGGTAGTTCTTTGCAATGATCATAGTAAAACGCTGGAACAGGTTGCCACGAGCCATGGAGGACGCCCCATCCCTGGAGACGTTCAGCATCAAACTTGATGGGGCCCTGAGCAGCCTGGTCTAAATTGGAGATGTGCCTGCTTATTACAGTGGCAGGGGGGTAGGGGGGATGGAAGATATGACCTTTGAGGGTTGCTTTCAACCCAATGCATTCTAGGATTCTATGACATGGAAGCAGAAAGGGAATAGTAAAGTATATGTATTATTACTAATACAACTGAGTGTAGTATGTAGAGGAAAAATAAGGTAAGTGTAATGTAGAAAATACATAGTTAAATTTATAGTTGTATTTTTGAGTGTTTTTTTGGTTCTGTGAGCCATCTGGGCAACTGAGTGCTTCACAAATCATAGCTTTTATGTGAGAAAATAGTGTAGTGATGCGGTGCCGTTACAGTCATCTGCTTCTGCTCACATGGGCTTGTCATAAGGCTCCTGCTGTACAGCAAATCCTGGCTGGGTCAACAGCAAATGTTGCTAGCTTCAGACTCTGTTTACCGCAGCTTCTGAATATTGTAAATCCTGCAGACTTACAGGGGTGGTGCCAGAGGCTCTCAGAGTCTGGACTTGGTTAAAATTTGTGGTGAAGGGAAGGGAGAATGGGGAGGAAAAGGGAGAACTCCATCTGGGGTAAATTAAGATAGTGCTATACCCAATCTATGAAAACTGAAGATGGAGTTAAGGAAAAAGCATATCCTGAGAACTCAAGAAGTTTAATTCAGGGGGTCTCCATTGAGTAGCCAGCCAGGTTGATGTTTTCATCTTTTTGTTCTGTTTATATAAGAAACCTGAGTGACATTCACGGTTTTATTCTGGTTTTGCTTCTAGCTCCACCCCCCCCAAAGCACTGATAAAGCAGTGGCAAAAAGAAAAGGTCTCCTTGTAAACCAGTTATCTGCCTTGTTCCAGATGAAAGTTTAGAATACTCCATTTGAGGTGGGGCAATGTAAGAAAGGATAAGCTTAAGACAGGTGACTTATCTCCTGACTTTAGGAGGAAATAATTAATTGGCAAGGTTTGCAGAAGTGCAGACCCTAGGATATTCTTACCTAGATTTTAATTTTCAGTCTCTATTCCCTTTAAAGAAAAATTGTTGAAATGGGCTAAGGCACCACACTCTGCCCTTCTTCTGGCTTCTTTCATGTGCATTCACCATGTTCAATCTTCATGTAGGACAACTCCAATTTTCCAAGACTTTAAGACTATTTTAGGCAATATCTGAATTCTGATATTACACCTCCCACTTATATATGCTGGGGCTTAGTGCTTACAGCCTGGTAAGTATTTGCCACTGGAATTAATTTCAAACATCTAATGGTGTATGGACAGCTATTCACCTCACCTCCCATGCCACTGTGAGGACTCATTTTGCAGTTCTGCACCAGGTGGGAGAGTTCTGCCATCCAGAATGACCTTTTGGGTACCAGCTGTATGTCTCTGAAATTCTGCTGCAGTGGTTCTCCATCATGTCTGAGACTGTACAGATTAGAGATTTCCATGCAGCTCTTATCTGAGCCTGTCTTCATTAACAGATTGCCAGAGAACAACTGCTATACCTGGTGGGTAAGGAGTGATAGATTATGTGATAGATTATGATAGATTATGTGGCACAGAAATAAATTCAGTCTGATAAATCAAGTAAATTTGGAATATCTCTGAGGAAGAAAATCAAGTGTCACACAGTAATGTGAAAGAATGTAGAGACCCTCTGAGTTGCTGTGCCCTGCAAATGATGCAAAAGTATAATTTATCTGATTAATACACAGTGGAGACATTTTAAGAAACCGGATAAGCATTTACAGATATTTTTAATTATTTGCATTTTGTCTGAAGCAATCCATGACCATTCAAACCCTACAGAAACTAAACCTGTCTGTAGCAGTAAGTCTGAATTGCACCAAGGGAGTTGTAGAGATAGTCCAGATTTATGCCAGTACAGCTGAGAACAAAGCCTTGCTGAAATTTGCGGTTAGTTCAGTCTTGTGCCTCCTGTCTCTTTATGTAACTAAGCTCAACAGGTATGCAAAGTTGACCTCACTAGCCAGCATTCACAAACTCTCTCCTTACCAAGGATGAGGCTAGTTTTGGTCTATCATCTCAAAAGTACACAGTCTTGGCAAGCCTGCCAAGTATTTTCAGCAGTTACAGTAGGTATTTTCTTGTGGTCAGCAATTTCTTATCTGAAAGATTACAACTGGAATGCTTTGAAAGTGATGGACAGAAATGAACTGCTCTATTTCTCTAGATTTCCTGGAGTATTGTCCCAATTAATAGGACAACCAACCCTGGAGTGACTTGTGGGGACTGGGTCTCCAAGCTTCTCTGAACTTCTACAACACTGAACTGGGCATCCACATTTGAGACTATTTACTATCAGGCTGACTTCCCTCTTGTCTGTTGCACCTGAGACTGCTGGTTTCAGCAGTCACCAAAAGCCACATTTTTTTAGAGTTAATATTCTACTGGTGCCACATGTACATATAGAACAGAGCTTTATTTTACTTTTGTTTTGGTTTTTTTATTTTTAATTAATTTTTACTACTGAAATACCCTATTAGGCATTTCTAAATGTAGAGCTTTTATATATCATCATGGACACATTAACAAGTGTGTGCATCTGGCCTAAATTAGACCACCTAGGAAGGTGGCCTACAAAATCTAGATATTACCAGAGGAAACATTGGAAAAGGCAGTTTACTACTAAGCAGAGAAATATTTTAAAGCCAGCCCACCAGTGGAGAGATCATGGCAGCCCATAAAGAATTCCTCAGCAGAGAGTGGAAAGTGCGTATGAAGGACAGATATTGATCCCAGTTCCAACGAAAGTAATTAACTAAGTTGACCTCAGGATATTTACCCTGGTATTAACAGTTGTGAGGCTGAATGAGACACAGAAGGTAAGACACAGTTCTGAGACCATGTGAAGCCATTACAGATACATGCTGAAATTTCACCTGTCAGAAGAGAAAACCACCAGAAAACCAAAATACATCATGAAACTTCTGGAGAACATTGGAAGCCTGGGTCTCTGCTAGAAGTAGCAGGCTGTAACAGATGTAAAAAATTATGGCTACACGTAATAGCCCAAAAAAACAAAGGAAATGAAAGTAAAGATGCATACATCTAAGGTATTTCCTATTTCCTCTTTGCAGTGCTGAGGAGTCTTGATGCTTACCTCACATACCAGAGCAGAAGGACCACATGCTGTCTTGTATAAACACTGCTGGTCCCAGTCTGATTTTACAGAGTTCAGGTTTGGCTCGAGAAATTAAGACTGCCTGCAGCTCTACTGCATTCCCACTTGGCTGCATCACCAGAGTACAAAGCTGAATAGGAATAACAACTCCCACAAACAGGATTTATCTCTACACTACTGGGGGAAAAAAATTATATTGTGGCAACCTGAGAACATAAACTGAAGATCTGAGCATACAGTGCCAATGTTTTTGCAGATTGCTGTTAGAGGTTCTGTTACATGTCTGGTATTCCTTCAGCTAAATCATCACAAAGATCTGGTGCTTGGTGCTTAGTTGTTACTATTGCTTTTAAAACTATGTAAGTGATGGAATGCTTGGAATATGGTTTGAGGTTGGTGCATTCTTCTACCCTGTGGGATGAACACCGAATGGTCCATCAGCCGTGGGAGGAAGCACAATAAACATGAAGTCTTTGAGAAATCCCCTTTGATCTTCTGAGGGTGCCTGAGTGGGTGCCTCGTCCTACAGATTCAGATGACCGTGTTGCCCTTAGGTCCTTTACTCCTCCTCTGCTCCTTGCTAATCACACAGGACAGAGGAAAGGTGATGATAGTCAAGAGGCAGCAGTTACTGACATGACAGTTTGTTAAACATAGGCTAAGTGGTTGCTAAGGTGCGAAAGGGTTGTAGGTCATTAGCATCACCCATTCAGGATAGCAGCTCTGCTTCAATACTTAAGACTCTCTCACGTTGTGATTTTTACATAGATGAAGGAAAACATTAAAGGACCAATTTAAGCTACTTCAGAAGAAGGTGTAAGAAACGTTGTAAGGAAGATTCTACTTGGGCAACAGTTTATTTCCAAACCTTTTCAGATAGCAGTTTGTTTATACCCAATGCCTGATCAGTCGAATGGATATCCCGAGCCTAGCAGCTAATGAGATGCTGTGGTGGAGACATGATGGCACCTGAAGAGAAGATTGGTTACCATCCTGTCCATCCACTCGGACAGTCCAGTCCAGACTCTATGGTGCAACTAGCTGCAGTGGCCAACAGCACAAACTAAGCTGAAGGACCAAGTTCACACCCCTGGATGGAGGGTAGGAGCCACTGAGCTGTGAAAGCATGTGGATTGCCCTGATGAATTCATGGCCTTGTGCACTGCTGAACAGGAGGCACTCATGCTTCTCCAACCCCCCATATCTCTCTGGTAAGGAAGGCACCATGCAAGCAGGCTCTTCCTCCTTTCTTCACACAGTGGTCCTTGTCCCTGCTTCAGCCAGTTTGGCAGGTGTCTGTTTGCTGTAAATAGTAGATAATATAAAAGCATTTGCAAGACTGGGAGGACTGACATTTGTGGGTATCAAACATGGGTCTGCTGCCCTTTGGGCCCCATCCAGAGTCTGTGGCCTTTCCTTGCCTCCCACAGACCACAGCAACATCTGTCACTGCACGGAGCAATCCCTGACGTTGGGTTTGGAGGTGAAGGTCGAGTAATTGGGCTTAAATCTCATCTAGCATTTTTTTAAATAGCCTGGCCTAACACATGTCCCAGGCCACTGAGCAATGATAGAATCATAGGAACATAGAATCATAGAATCAGTCAGGGTTGGAGAGGACCACAAGGATCATCTATTTCCAAGCCTCCTGCCATGGGCAGGGACACCCTATCCTAGATTAGGCTGGACAGAGCCTCATCCAGCCTGGCCTTAAACACTTCCAGGGAAGTGGCCCCAACCACCTCACTGGGCAACTCATTCCAGGCCCTCACCACTCTCATGGTGAAGAACTTTCTCCTCACATCCAGTCTGAATCTCCCAACCTCCAGCAATCACCTTGCTGCCTCTGTTTTGAGACCAGTTATTTACATCTGGATAAAGCATGCTTCATGTGTTTGGATTTCCTTTCCATTCATCTGAGCAGAGGTTTCCAGTTTCTCATGTCTTTTTTTTTTTTTCCTGCCAGATGAGATTCTCCCATTTCTCTGAACAAGTACTCTTACCTCTTCCAGTCAGATCTGCCTCTCAGTTTTCTTCCAGTGCAAGATTCACATAATTCTCACTGCAGGAATTTCTCCCTACTCTCACGTCGTTTGTGTAAGTATTTCTGCCACCTTTGCAATTTTTTCCAAAGCCCTTTAAAAATGCTGACATTTATCTTGAGTAGAGTTTTGTGGTACTAGTCTCATCAAAACCATATGAAGAAGGAAGATCAGCTTCCTTGTTGTAACCATCATTCTCTTGTTTAAATGTCCAAAGGTCATGTAACCCCTCTCACTACCAACTTTGAAGAAATGCTGCTCAGCTCTGGCCTTAACTCATCTGAGCTTTGCCCTGTGTTCTAGTAGATAAAAATCAGGCTTTATTAAAGAAGATTTGGTTTGAATGGATCTTGATTGCTTTGTGTAATGGTCTCATTATTTACTATTGTGCCCGTATTGGACCACCCACTTACCTTATCAGTGATGGCCTTACAATTCATTCCAGACAGCTGGTGGCCCTAGCAGGCCATCAGCAAAATATCCATCTTACTTTCTGACTGATGCCCAGCAAAATATCCATCTTGCTTTCTGACTGATGCCTGTTAGTTGCTGCCAGACCTGTACAAAGCTGGCTCCTGCTGTGTGCCAAAATGCAGCTCGGTGTGGCATCAGCACCACCACTGAGGATACCAACAGTGATCTTCCTAATGAACTTCTCCAAATGCATTCAGAGCCTGATACCCTTTGGGCAGGGCTGCAAAGCTTTCCATCTCCTTGAGGCCTTTCCATCCCATCACTGGGACCTCTCACTTGAAATAAAGAATAAAAAAACACCACCCCCCCCAAAATGAAACAAACAAACCTCCCCGCCAAAACCCAAACCAAAACCAAACAAACCCCACCAAAATAAACCCCTCACCCTTGCCCTGTGTTGAATTTTCATACATGTTGCATGTGTTGATTGTCCCAGGATGCCTGGGGAGGTAGTTGAGGCCCCATCTCCAGGGGAGTTCAAGGTGAGGCTTGACAAGGCTCTGGACAGCCTGATCTGTTTGAGGATTCCTCTGCTTACTGCAGAGAGGGTTGGTGTAGTGGGTTTGCAACCTTTGGAGGTCCCTTCCAACCCAAACCATCCTATGATTTCAAGTGAAAGCTGGAAAAGGCACCAATGTTTGCAGCTTAATGCTTTAAGCGTGAAGAGACCTCCCCTAAGTTTTGGGAAGAAATGCACTTGTTGCTGCTGTTTGTTACTGCTGTTGCATTTCCAGTAGCAGAGTGTACTGGGGGCCTGTGCACCATGTGTGGGAAAACACCTGGCAACCCCAGGTAGCAGCAGCAAGGCTGCAGGAGCCATAGTGACCTGGACTAATGGCTGGACTCTGGAGCACAGAAATATGTCATGCAGAGACCTCATCTCAGCCTTCCACTGCTGGCAGGCAGGGAAGTTGCTCAGCAAGCAGCTGGAGGTGCACTGTGCTTCAGGAACCTCCTGGATTAAACAGGAGACCAAGCGAAGGCACTGAGGACACACTGGACCCCCAAGGATGATGTAAGGCTATGGAATGTACAAGCAACATGGGTGCAGTTATCAGCTGCCCCAGCGTGGCTGATGTTCTGCATTTCAGATCAGAAAAAACAGCTCTAAGGAAAATCTGGGGCAAGGAGGATTGTGCTAAGCAGCAATTATTTTTACAGTAAAAGAGCAGTTTCTGGGAACTCTTCTCTGCAGAACAGTGCTCTCCTTTCTCCCTCTCTCTGCTGATTGTTGCTCCTGTGCACCAGGGAGTGGGCAGGTGAGAGTGGGCGGCCAAGTGTGCAGAGATGAGAGCATCTTCGCAAATTATCTGCAAGCTTCAGGTAAAATGTAGATCAGAAAGTATTGCTGAGCAGGAGATGGTTTTCATATTAAGATAAGCAAGGTTTGATGTGGGATTTTACGACGTTTCTGTGCTGTTAACTGGAATGCCTGGTTCCCACTGAGGAAACATTGTTAAAAAGAGAAGTAAAACCTTCCCAGAAGGGTCTTGAAATGTCTGTATCAGGCTGGTGCCATTTTGGTCTTTCCAAACTATGTGCTTGTCTGGGGCCCAGAAAATCATAGAATCATAGAATGGTTTAGCTTGGAAGAAACCTTAAAGATCATCCAGTTCCAACCCCCCGCCATAGGCAGGGACACCTCCCACTAGATCAGGTCGCTCAAGACCTCATCCAGCCTGGCCTTGAACACATCCAGTCGTATTAGTCCTGCAACCAGAACTTATCCATGAGAAAAGGATGTCTTGATTTCTCCTTCATCCAAATGTTAAGTAGCTGTTTTCTGCCATATGAGATATCTAAGTCAAACAGTATATCAGCCATGAATGTGTCTCACTCCTTATAAGGCAGCTATAGCACTATGTCTCAGAAATCCCAGTGGCCTGCTTCGCATGTTAGAGAGAAGCAACTTCTGGCCTTCATGAAATGACCTTTTTTTTCTTTTTTTTTTTTTTTGTATGCCAGTCCTTGATGGTAAATAAGGACTCCAGGTTGTCTGTAGCAAAGGACCATATCAGCTCTATGACATTTCCAGCTGATGAGAGGGAAGGCTTGATGGTTAAGTATTTTGAACTCTAAGGTTATTCCTAGAGCTCAGATACTCTGGACTCAGTGATCCAAGCAACTACACCCAAAAGCTCTGCTTACTACAATAAAAAGAAATTAGAAACATGACTGAGGAAACTGGGAGAACATCCAGGATTTCAAATGAAGGCATGAGAAGACAGAAAACACAAGCAGAGTGAGATATGAAGCTATTGGTTCTGGGTGAGATGCATTGCTGTCTGGAGTGTGGGGGCTGGGTTGGGACCCAAAGGTCTCTAGATCTACCACAGATTGTCTGACTGACCTTGGGCAGGACTCTGCACCTTCCCTTCCTTGTTCAAAGAGCCAGAGCTATCTTTCACAAATATTTGCCTAGGTAGTGCCTACCACCAGGAATCAAATGCTGAACTTGCCCCTTATTCTTCTCCCTGTTTAAAGTTTGTAGGTGCTATTTCCTCTTCCCAAGAGAGGTGCCCAGGGCTCATTGTCCTACATGCAGCACCAAGGGACACTAAAATGCATCACCCTAAATCAATGTCTGTGCAGGCTGCATTTCACAATTCTTTCTGACCTTCTCCCTGATATATTGGAGTTCCCTCTCTGTGACTGGGAGATCAAAGAAACCTCCAGTGGCTGGGGTCGGGATGGGAGCCACCTCTCAAAAATTCCTCTGGTGCATGCTGGGCTATGCTTGCTCTCCCAGCCAGACTGGAAAGCTATACACAGCATTCGCCTCTCAGCATTTGTCACCTTGCTCCAAAGCATTCCTTTCCTTCTGCTGAGCCCCAACCCTTCGGAGTATCCACCAGTGGCATTTTGCCTGAGCAAGGCTAGCAGAATCAGGCCACATGACACCAACATGAGGGAAAAGCTTTCCTGTCATCTAGGAAACTGATCTGGTGATGCCACTGCTTGAAATGCTTCTCTGATGGAGAGAGAGTATCACCTGTCCTCTTAGGAAGGATATATTCATTTTCCCATTGTCAATCAGTCAAGATGGATCACCTACCCCTTCTGGTGTAACTTACCTTGTGAAAGACAGAAACCAAATGGTGTGCAGGAACACTGTGAAAGAGAGTGGAACACTGGAAAGAGGAACACTGAGATGAGACTCACTTGTGTGTGGCATTTATGCATAAAACTCTTTTTGGAGGAGCTGCCACTGACCTTCAGAAATCTTGCCCATCAGAGAACTCCAAAATCAATGCCACTGAAGAAGCCTTTCTCCCTGATGACATCATTTGGCTGCTCTGATTTTCAAGAGAACTTTGTGTGGAACCCAGTGACCTCCTGGTAGATACTCAGCACTTCTGAGAAATCAGACTACTTAGGTTTCCAGTTTGTTGACCTTGCAGCAGTTCAGTCTTTGAGCTGGTTGTGGTCTTGTGGAGGCCAGCGTCAATGTCCTCAGACAGGATACACTGGAAATCTGTTGCTTTCAACTGGTTGATGACAGCATAAAATCTATCTGCAACTTCTCATATGAAGTTGGTATGTCATTAATTTAGAATCATTATATTGTTTTTAAACACAAATTTCAAACTGCATCACACCAGTCATTTCAAAACATAACGTTGACATCTGATTTGAGTAGCTGCAGATCATTTGAGACATACTCCAAGCAGTATTACAGCAGATATTAGCCACCTCTGTTGTTTAAACCATCCTTCCTAAATGTTCAGAGGTAATTTACTTATCCTAAGATGTATCTCTAAGTTGTACGTCTGCATAATGGTAAGGACCAGTCTATCTAATCCTTGTAGTGTCCAGAAGTGCAGCAGGTACCCAGATGCACTTAGCTCTCAAAGCCTGATCCTTCTCTCATGCCAAATTCACCCTGTCATAAATCCACATGGGTTTATCTTGATTTATAGCTGAGCAAACGGTATCAGCGTTGAGCTTCTGCCCTGTCTTGCTTGTGGTTATAAAATTCAAGTTTGCCTCTCCTTGTGAACCTCTGAAGATTTACTCATCCTTCTTTTTGTTTTTCTTCTGTGCATTTTCCCTCTCCACAAATTAATCCAGCGGGTTGTCATTTTCTTTTAAATGCTGAAAATGACCTTGCTTATTTTGATGGGCTCTGAACAATAGTACTTGCTGTCTTACACTCGTTCTTCATCCTGGGGCTGTGAGTCATGATGGTTATGAAAGACAGAACATTGAGTCACTGACTGTCAAACATCTTTGCTGTAAGGGATTGAGCCTTTCAAGAACCCCTATCCTGCTAATCATTATTCTTCTGTATTTACATACAGCAAGACTCTGATCCCAATTCAGAGCTGAGGCTCTAGTCATTAAGTGCAGTGCAAACACACTCATCTTACCATAGAAGAGCAAGTGTGGGATCAATCTGGTACTATCTGCATGCAGAGAAACTTCCATAGAAGGGTCTTTACAGGTATTGATTAATTAAGCCAAGCAGCAGTTGTATCAGTTAGCTGACAGCATACAGAGCAGTAATTTGGCTGGTCATTACAATGCTGACCTATAGCTTGGCTGATACTGCTTGGAGTCCCCATCCCTGTCTTACCACCAGGAGCTTGGGTAAGTCTTCTATAGGATTTTGGCTTCTGAACACTCATGAAATACAGGTCTTGGCTTAGGTGTGCCTCAAAATCATCTCTGTAGGGGTATATTAACACTGCATCTTTTATGGCCTAGATGAGAAATAAAAATGGCAAAAGCTGACACACTCAACAGTAGAGAAAACTTGAAAGTCAGTGTTTGCAAAATGGAAACCAACCAGCACATCAGAGTGCAGGCACACAAACAGCTTTGGCTTTTGCAGGTCAGGCCCTGATGTCTCTCATCCAAATGAGCTTTTTTTTTGCTGGAATCACACCCCATGAGGTGACATCATTGGCCAGCATTAGCAGCAGCAGAACCACTGCTTTGACTGCTCTGTCAGAGTATGATTACCATGCACCTCTTTAATTCAAAGCATGCCTTTGCTCAGTCTGGCCTGCAGTGCCCTTGGGGCCATGCCCAAACCTTATGAAGGACTTTCTTCTCTCCCATTCTAGACCCCAAGACTGAGGTGGTTTCTGGCTGGAGCATTGCTCCGTGAGGGTAGGAGCATCCTTTCTCAGAGCCCTTCTGCATTTTCCATCAGTGAAGCCAACTGCAGTTTGCTACAGAGACATGTCATGCTGCTTACAGCAATTTCCACCCCATCCACTACTGCTTGCTAGATCCACTTCTGTGTTTAATCCTTCCTTCACTGCTCTCTGTCCCAACAGGCCAAGCGCAAGCTTTGTTGATGCCCAGATTGAGGTTTGTACAAGTGCCACCAGCAGTGCAGACACAAGGTCTGAAGCACTAAACTGTATGAACTTCCTCATATGGGTTTTGCATTTCAGTCAGTTTTGTGTCATGACCTGGGAGCTGCTGATGCAGAGGGGAACAAAACCCCTTAACAACTGCCTCACAGCACTCATCTTTGGCAGCCAAATAGCCAGAGACCAGTTTCCCATCTTTGTTGTGACTCTGCTGACACTGCAGTCAAATAGCAGAAATTCCCCTTGTGCTTGTGGAAATGAAGTTTCCCTACAGGGTATCATTGCTGAGGGTCCAGGAGCTTCTTCAAGATGCCACTTTCCAGCCTCATTGCTCTTTAACGGCTTACATGATGCTTAGCAAAGTGAAATGCATTTTAACAAGCTGTATTTCCCACCTTGGGGTGAGATGAGTGATGACACATTCCTGCAGTGACCCAATAAGTGAACACAGGAGCCACATGTTAATTTGATCTGTTTCTTTTTTAATATCCTCCTGATGGTTGTTTTCTTCCAGCTGACACACATAGCTATGCTGCAGTGGCTAACCTTCACTCCTCAGTGATGAATGTCTCACCCCATTACACCAAGCTCAAGCTCTTGCTAACATCCACTTATGAAAACTTGCTCAGCCAAAGTCCGTGGTAATTTGAAGATTATTATGCAAATACACATTACTGTGCCACTTGAAGGATGGCTTGAAATATCCCTGACCAGCAAGGTTTGACTGAACTATTTGCAATTAATAATCGGAAGGGCTGGAAAGAGAGGTGCTGCCCTGCCTGGGTAGGCATGGGACAGGGTGGGGTCCTTCCAGGAAGGTGGATTTCTCTGCTGAGGTCTTTCATGCCTGTTTTCAAATGAGTGTGAATTAGGAGCAAGGTGCCCAGGTTGAGATGCTCAGTAATACCTCAGCCTTGAAAAACAGGTCTTCTGAAAGGGGCATGGCTTGTGCACCTGGAAGTCAAGTGAGAATCACTGGTCACTTCTGAAAGTACCAATTGCAGTTAATGGAGGTGACAGCCTCATCTATCTCTGCTCAGAGTTCAGGATACAGAAATGCTATTTCTTGCCCTCTAGATGAGAATGGAAGAAGTGCTGCGAGATAAACCTGCTCACAGTATCTTACTGGGGTACCAAACTGCTTGTTTTGTAAGTTTATAGTCAAGATAGTAGAAGTTGCAGTTGGTAGGTGTGTTACAACAAAGGTTTCTTCAGATTCTAACTGGGCAGCAAATTAAATTAAAACCCAGAGAGACTGGAGGTACTAGACCTGTGGTTAAGTGGACGAGTGGATGCATGGCTTATCTGCTAACATATGAATGTTCAAAAATCCTCTTAAAAAAACACATTAAGATGTTTATATGGTTGAACTTAATTGTTCTTCTTCTTGTCTTGCAGTTGGTGAAATTAGAAGAAATTTTGGGCTTACTGAAAGAAAAAAATAAAATAGAGGGCAATTGAGGAGAGAACCATCTGGCAGTACTCTGAAATTTTATTGCAAAATATGTAAGAAATATTCATCACTAGCTGGATAAATAGATTATTCTAACACGGGGCAACAAAATATGTAAATGTTACGCAGTAAGTAAGGTCTAATTCTTTGTAATGTAATTCACACAAGTAATTGCACTGAGACCACTGGCTCTCTCGGGGCTTCTGGAATTAATATTATTTTATACAAACTTGCATCATTCCAAGCAATTTTACTCAAGACGGAGAATTTGGAGTTATTCACTTGGCCTGCTGAACTTCAGCATTTGATTGCCTGACTGATATCCACTCCCATCATGCTCAGAGGTAGGGCAGAACTGTGCTTCTGTGTGGGTGATGCACAGGGCCAGTGGCGTGCATGATAGTTTTGGGCTGAGCCAGGAGCAGAAGGCAACTGTTGACAAGCCCAGCAAGGAGCTGCTGGTTTATGAGCCTGGGGATTTGAAATTAAGCTCTAAGCTTCAGGAAGTGTCATGTGCTTACTTACAATGCAGTGCACCGTAAAAATCGCAGGAACCACAAAGCAAATGAGGAATAAAAATCAAACTGAGGCACTAAGTTCCTCACTTTCCCCATCCTGGCTGAAAAAAAAAAAAAAAAAGAAGAAAGAAAAAAAAAGACACTTTTCCTAGTTGTTCTTTTTTTTGGGATCAGTTTATTCTCCCATAGAAAATGTCTTGATTACATTACATTTAACCTGTCATAGGGACTCACTGCCTTTCTGATTTTATTACTTTTTCTATCATATCATCCCTCTATCTTCAGGATAGGTATCACTACAAACAATAAAAATATACCTAAAATAGACCCACCTTTAGTGTTATGTTTATCTTAGCCTTCAGGAACCAGAAATTAGCATCACACAGAAAGATGCCTATTTTTTTCCCCTGCAGATTGTAAAACAGGAAAACAATCTCCAGTGGTGCAAGAGGCATTTGAAATGCCTGCTTCCCTTTTCTACTTTTTATTGCACACCATTTAACAGCTCTGAGCCTGCATCAAATTCTCTGTGACCCAGCTCTAAGCATTCCACTTAGTTAGCCTAAACCTCTTTACATTCCTCAACTCTGATCTGCTAATCCCCTATAAATCACCACCGTTTCTCAACAAACTCAAGCCAGTGTTAAGGTTTATGTGGAAAGGATTTGTCATTTCCCAGCCGCCTTAACCTGATTCAAAATGGGTGGGTGCTGAGGGACGACAGAAAAAGGAGGAGCTCCAACATGAAGGGGGTGGTTAGGTGCAAGCCAGACAGCTATTTGTTTTGCAGATGACCAAGGATTTAGGGCTGCAAATGGGAATGTTTCTGATGCTGTTTCCATCAAGACAATCCCATCGGGGAAAGGCCCAGAGGAGTTGAACTGCATCTTCTCAGACTGTATGTGCTGTGGATGCTGGATACCTGTATCAGATGTCTGGGGATGCAGCATTGCTGGTGGGGATTGCCCAGACTCACACAGCTACAGGCAGCCTGCATGGTGCACAGAGAGCAAGGGGAGCTTAGTCCCTTGGTGTTTGGCCTCATGCAGTGCAGGAGGGAGGAAGCACATCTGAGCTCCTTGCAGAAATGAAAGAAGTGGCAACAAACCCTTCTGAGTCCCTCCACGGGGTCCTTCTTGTTTTCCTCAGTTTAGGTGATCATGTTTCAAGGTGTTACCTGTGCTGCAAATACAGACACTGAGGTTTTGTTTTGGACTCTTACAGGTTGATTTCCCTGCCTCTCCTGTGGCGCTGACATGTTTTCTTTTCATATTGCATTGTGAGGGGTTCAATCCCTAAAATTCCCCCTGGGAGGGACTGGAATCTCATCTGCTTCCTTCCAGGTTCACAGGATCACAGGATGTTAGGGGTTGGGAAGGACCCAAGGACATAATCGAGTCCAGCCCCCCCCTGCCAGAGCTCAGATCTCAGAGGAACACATCCAGACAGGCCTTGAAAGTCTCCAAGGAAGGAGTCTCCACAACCTCTCTGGGGAGCCTGTTCCAGGGTTGTTTTTACTCTCTACATGCTCCTTTCACAAGGTTATTTACAACTGTTTCCCTTCTATTCAGATATTATTTCGCATTTGTTTATTTCCTATAGAATATAATCTCTGTTCTTGTTCTTCACACCCAAACCATCACCCATTCCTGGAGGCTGAAACTCACTCTTCCCATGGTCAAAAAGTCCTGCAGCTGGGCAGCCTGACCAGCCCTGACCCCATCACCATCTATCTACCTTTGGGTGGCTGGTGCTCATCCTTCTCCTAGAGGTCACATGGATACCAACAGCCCAAATTTGCAAACAAATACTCCCAGCAGTCGCAGAGATGGGTTTGGTACATGACAAATGGCATATTTTGGATTAACTTCTAGCATTCCCAAACCCTGAATTGGACCATTCAGGTTCCATCTGCACAGAGATACAGAGCTTGTCTGGAGAAATGACTTTGCTGTTGGTTCAAGTTGCATCAATGCAGTGGGAGTAGAGCTGGCTGGGAGTAGAGCTGGCAAGACGTGGAAGTGAAGATATGGCATTAAGCAATGCATCAGCAGCCACCAGCTGTTCCCAAGATGTACATCTTCATCTTATCCCATTAAAAGTATAAATAATAATAATAAAAGGCCACCTCGTGCGTGAACCACTTGGGATGAATTTGTTGCTCCTTGGCAGTGTTGTGCTGCGTCCTTGGCCTAACCTGGGCTCTCAGTTGGGTTGACCTTTACACCTGGATCAGATGACATTATGGGTTTTTTTCCTCAGCAATGTTTTTGGTGTGAAGGAAAAAAGCAGGCATATTCCTCTGCAAGTTTAGTGGATACATAACTTTGAGTTTGATCCACAAAAAGGGTCAAAATACACCTTCAGGTTAAAGAGAGGAAAAGGCACCTGTAAGGCAGGTTTCCCATTTCTTTTGTTAGTTTTTTTATCATGTTTCCCTAGTTTCTGTGCCAACTCTTCTCCACTTTCCCTCCATTCTTCTCTTTTTTTCCTTTCACCCTTACCTTGTGTTTGATGTTTTCCTTCCTCTTTTGTGCTCTCTACTTTCTCCCCCTTCTCCTTTCCCCTGCTTTCTGCTCTGGAGACCATCATTCCAGCACTGGTGCATTTGTACCTGCTGGACTTGCAGAGACCAAGGTGGTCAGCGGAATGCCAGGACATTACATTGCTGCCCAGTGTGCTTCTGCCTTTGCATAACATCTCCAGTGAGACTCAAGCCTCCCAGAGGTACCACAAAGGGAAATCGGTGCCTTAGACCTCCACGGGTTCCTACTGCAGCAATCTGTCTCACATTTGGTAAAACATCCTTGAAAGGTATCTGCTTCAGGTCAGATACTTGATCAAGAAGCCTCATTTTTAAACTCCAGACTCTCTGCTGCTACTGACTTTTCCCAAATGGTTAGAGGCCATGAAGCCTTTCAGAAGAAGAGCTGGATTCAGAAACACAAGGTCCTGGCTTATTCCTGGGACTCAGTGCTCATGTTGCTCTTGATCGTCTGCGGGATCATCCCTCAGCTATGAGAGGAGTCACTCTGTGTAGTTAGATAGTGGCAAAAGTTGGCCAGAACATGCTACATGGGGTGTAGCAGTGGGGGGTTGAGCCAGAGTGTCTGACAAGGCTGCTGGGGGTCCAGTGCTAAAGTAGTTTATTTTAGCAATGAAGCAGTTACAGCTGTTTTGATGCTCCTTGTGCTGCAGGCCAGCATGAGTTCTGCCTGAGTTTTTACCTGAAAGCAGAATCTCTCCTCCAGCTCTAGAACGGTGGTTGTTTCTAGTTAAATATCAGAACTGTCCTGAGTTTGAGCTGTAAGCTGATGGCACTACATGTCACAAATGCATGAGCATTCTGCATTCATTCTCCTTAATGAGCTGCTTCTTCTGGCTCCCCAGATACATCCGGTTAGGAAAATGCAGCTTGGCTACACTTTTGTACAACTCTTTCCCTGTTCTCGTTGCTTCAGCAGGTCAATCTTTCAGTTGAAGCCCTGTACTAGTTCTGCCAAATCACTTCTAATTCTCAATAAGGAAATCTCAAGTTTTCATTTCTAATTCTTGTTAGCAGGGACAATATTAACAAGGTCCAAGAGAGGGCCCCTTTGCTCTTGTGAGACCCTATCTGGAGTACTGTGTACGGTTCTGCAGCCCCCAACACAAGAAGGACATGGAACTGTTGGAGCAAGTCCAGAGGAGGGCCACGAAGATGATCAGAGGGCTGGAGCACCTCTGCTATGAGGACAGGCTGAGAGAGTTGGGGCTTTTCAGCCTGGAGAAGAGAAGGCTTCGGGGAGACCTTATAGCAGCCTACCAGTATCTGAGGGGGGCCTACAGGAGGGCTGGGGAGGGACTATTCACAAGGTCTTGTAATGACAGGATGAGGGGGAATGGGTTTAAACTGGCAAAGGGGAGATTTAAATGGGATGTTAGGAAGTTCTTCACGGTGAGGGTGGTGAGGCACTGGAACAGGTTGCCCAGGGAGGTTGTGGCTTCTCCATCCCTAGAGGTGTTCAAGGCCAGGTTGGATGAGGCCTTGAATGACTTGTTCTAGTGGGAGGTGTCCCTGCCTATGTTGCGGGGTTGGAACTTGATGATCTTTGAGGTCTCTTCCAACCTAAACCATTCTATGTTTTGCTGGATAAGGCTAGATGCAGGGCAGGTAATGAGGAGCAGAAACACCAAAGAAGAGAGCAAACAAGACAGCAAGGATGATCCAGAGAAGCACTTGTAAGGAAGTGCTTTTGGGCTGATGGCTATGCAGATCAAGGCTGTGAACTCTGAGCACAGAAGCATGTTCAGTTCCCAGCAATGTGAGTTGGGAAATAGGAGTCTTTTATGTTCCTGGTAAATAAGCAGTGTGTGTCACATATTGTGTAACTCCATCATCCATTTGTTCTAAAAGGAAAAATAATTTAAGAAAATACAATAGCCAGAAAATTGCAAGCTCCTTCGTTTGTAAAGTAAAAGCTGTATGGTACACCAGGCTAACAAACCTTTTACAATATCACTTGTTTTAAAACTGTTTTGCAGTAGTCAGGAACTTCTGTTTATGGAAGAAGTATCTGGATTTTGATCCAACTTTTGATCCCATGGACCCTACACTATGCTGTACGTTGCAGCCCAGACACAGTGTGCAGTGTAGCAGTGAGTTCCAGGGGTGAGCATTACTTCTCAATCTGGTGTCTGTTCCGATTCCTTCCACTCAGCTGTACAAAGCCAGTGCTGGAGACAGCATGTCACCCATGGGCTACACAATACCTGCAGGAACACCAAATAGCTCCAGAAACCTGACTTCTGGGAGAAATCAGAGAATTAACATTTCTGGGAACCAGTTCTCTAAGGATTTCCATAGGAGGACCAAGTCACACTACTCTTCTCAAGGCCAAATGATGTCAGAGTGGAGCCAGCTGAACACCTCTCCCCCACCTCTTTAATAGTAAAGATGTCCAAGTTCTATTATATATATTACTGTAGCTCCTTTAGATTTAATTTAAGCTACATGACCTTACATTTAGAAAGCCTGCCCTTGTCTATAATCTAATCAGCTCAGTCAAGAGGAATAGTTGGACAAGGATGAATGTGGGCCCAGGAGCCAGAAATTAGATTGTGTGCAATTGCATCTGTGGATTTATAGCAGAAATTTACAGCAGAAAGAGGGGACTTTTATCTTCTCCAGTCCCCAACAGGAGGGAAAGTTATTGGCTGCCATATTTATTGCATGAAATCCATGAAGACCCACGGAGTTGTGTCATTAGATGGATGAAACAGGCTCCTATGAGTCAATGAATTGGTTAATATAGAAGTAGAAGAAAAATCTTGCTAAAGCCACTCTCTCTTGGTTGGTGAGATGATGTTGTGATGAAATTCATAAAAAAGAGTGTGGGAAAGTGTGAGGGATGGTTTAGTACACTCTGAGGCCGCCAAAATGAAGTTTTCCAGAGCACAGTTTTCACTCTGCTAGTGACGTTGCTCAAAAGCATTTTAGTTCCTTCAGCCCTGTCAGGGCTGTCAGCCTGCTCATAGCCCACCCTGGGTCCTGCTCCTCCCTCTCTGCCTTATCGGTGTATTGACAGGTCCATGCATTTGATCAGTATCCAGGGCTTTGTTTTCCATGCAGCAGAAATGATGCATTTGCCCTGACCCAGACCACAGGAAAGACGCACATGCCCGTCATGATCTCAAACAGCAACTTCACTGTTGTTTACTTTCTGTCCCATTGTGCTAGGTGCTGTACAAATCACCCCAAAAAATCCCAGACCCGGTGCCAGGAACTGAAACGTAAGGCCACACAGCAGGGGACATGCATGGGGAGATGGAGACATGCAAAGAAAGAACGAGGTGATCTTATTTATTTTAACTCATTCCACGTAGACCAAAAAAGATATTTGGGTTTGTGTAATGAGCTGCATGAGAAATTTGTTTGTACTGGCATAGGAGTCTCAGATCACTACGTTCTCATTTCCAGCTCTGAGTAGTAACATTTTGAATATAAAATTAAGCAAATGTTTTACTTTAAGTCACAAAACTCAAGTCTACTCATATTGGGGTTTGGGAAACCTTTATAAAAACAACATAACACAAGATTGCATCTAAACTGCTTGGCAGCCTGCCTCCAATGGCAACCAGGAGGTTTATTGTTGTGAATTTGTTATTTAGTAGAAGCTAAAAGTGTGACAAAATAATGACAAGATTTTTTTTTTTAATTTGCAGAAAGTCAAAGCTGATAGTTCTCAGCAGGAACATGCTGTACAATGTTAGAGCAGAGACTGCACCATGAGAGAGGCAAACATAAGAACCCAACTGATGAGAAGCGAGAACGAGGAGAGAAAGCATGTAACAGAGGACTATAGTCAGCGCCTGAAGGACTTGCGGTGATAAGGGACTTCTTTATTCTATTCCACAAAAATATTTTCTACTACCTTGTAATTGCACGAAGGAAAAAACACAAACAACTGAAGAAACGGACCAAGAAAACAGACTTCCTCTGTTCTGTGCGCACCAAGGACGTGGCTTTGCCTGCGGACCCTGAGGGCGTTGTTAGTGCAAGCCCTGTTCCTTGTGAAGGAAGCAAGCTCAAGAAATAATGAGCTAGAATGAAGGGGCTGTTGGCACAATATTAGGATTATTTGAGGAAATAATGTGATATGAAGATTAGCACACAGGATAATAGCTATTGCATATAGCAGTGCTTTATGGCCCGTTCTGTGTTGCTTACCGCGGTTACTCACTCTGCATTAGGCACTGTTAAACTGAGCGTTAAAAGGAGGCTCTTTGCCTTGCTCTAACCTTGGCGACTTTGTTGCGTTGTTAAGCCTTACAGTCTACGTGTCTCTGTGCATAATGTAACACTTACTAGCTTGAACTGTAATTCAGTTTTATAATCTTTTACTACTGTGAGACATTGTCCCTTATGGAATTCCCATAACCTCAAACTCTGTTTTCTCATAGAAACAAAGCAAAAGAGCTCTTCCCTACTCTTTAGCATTTAGGGCAGCCTGCTGCCTCACTGCAGAGGACATGGCCATCTCACTATCTGCTTTTTCTGCAGGAGAAGAAGCTTGCTTTCCTTTGTTGTCTGAGGTGGGAAGGAAATCACCCACCACTCAGCAGGGGTAGCAGGATTGGGTGACACAGGTCCTTCAGCCATGGGATCCTGCACAGCTAAGACAACTGACTCTTGCCCACTCTTCCCTGCAAGGACTCCCACAGGACCCAGGCTGGGAGAAACCTCATGAAATGGTTCCGGTCCATTACAGAATCACATATGATGTGGTCAGACATGATTCTGTCCCTGTGCCAGAACAGATATTTATTAGGCATAGAATTTGGTTAGAAACTTGTACTAATCCTTGCCACGTAGATATGAAGACCTTGCCAGTATAGAGAAACCACCTATTTTAAAATGAAACCTTTTATTTATAAAAATAACTAAAATAGCAGTGTGAGTCTTTTTCATCTGCAGATGGGGTCCTCTGGGAAATCTTGCATTAAACATTTTAATGTGTTAAACATTTTAAACTAATACTTGTCACTGTTCATATTATGTTCCTGGTATGGGGTGGTCTCCAGGAAGCGTGGTGTCTCTGGTCCCACTCCACACCCACTATGGGTCACATCATGGAGTGGTCACAAGGCCTCTGTGCAGCAGATCTACAGGAGGGTGAAGAGAGGAAGCAGGTCATAACCCATGGTGTCTGAACCAGCCATAATGGCACAGGTAGGTTTCTCTACATATCAGCAAACTTGAGCCCCAAACCCTGGTCTGCCTATTGGCAAAGTGCATTGCAAACCCAAGTTGGTCTCCTCACTCCCTAAGATCAGCCCTGGACCAAATGTGCTTGGGGCCATATGAAATGTTAAGGCTGAATCAGTCCTCAGCACTGACTGTCTTTAACTGCAAAATAACAGATTCCCTGCAACTAGTCCCTAGATGACTTGCAGTGGGGGGTATAAATCTGCTTCCCCAAACTGCCAGAAAACTACAGATTAGGTTTTGTTTTGATTTTGTAAGCTAGAGTCCAAGGGATGAGCATTCAAGAGCTGCTCTTGCCTTGGGTTGTCAGGGTTCACATGGGCCCAGGATCAGGAGGAGCAGTCCTCTCCTGTGACTGCAGGTTGGTAGCATTACTGGCTTCCAGCTTCTCAAGGGGATGGTAGCAAGCATGCACTTTATGAGAGGCTGTCCAGAGTGAACTTGTCTCTGTTTTCAGTACTCAGTAGGCAGCTGTTTCCTGCTTCTTCCCAAAGGACAAGGTGTGAGTAATCCCTCTTGCTGCTCTCCTCAATATCTCTTGCAGACCCACGCTTTGGGGAATATCTCTGCACAGGAAAAAGTTGAAAATGCTCCACCATTTCCCTGGGATGAGGTGCAAAACATACCAAATGTCCAGTGGCCCAGGACCTAATTTTGGCTCCAGTCACTCTTGCAAAATTTGTGCTAAAGAAAGAATTATTTGAGCACATCAAGTTTTATTAGTCTAAAAAAAATAAATAATGTAAGGGGATTGAGCTATTTATATTTGTGAGTGTCACCAAGAAGCACACATGAATTCCCTGATTACCTCTTTGCTGGGGGATCATATTCCTAGTCTGCATCTCACAGCTGGCAAGAATCTGGTTGGGGACAGGGCATGTGTTGTGTTGTACAAGCCTCAGCACCCTGGGACACAGCCGTGAGTCCCAGCTTTCTTACCCCACGGCTCCCCACACTGCTAGGAGGCAGCCTGACACTCCAGCTGGGTCTGCAGAGGAAGCAGGGGCAGAGATAGAGTTGTATTTGTTTGGGAAGCACTTAAACACCATGGAGATGAAGGCTGCATGAGCACCTAGGTAAATAGAAAAGACTTTGCTAACAGCCAGCAGAAATGCCTGCCGATGAGTCATTCTGCTGCCCTGCAGTGTTGTTATCACTTTTGCATTGTGCAATCAAAAGCTAGGAAGCTGGCAATAAAAGCAATGAGTGATGAGATGAATCAATCTCTGCCTGCTTATGTAGAAGGCGTAGACACTCAATGAAATCTAGGAGGTTGCTTCCAAAGTGAAATTTCAGATTATCTAATTTCTTTGAGCTTTGAGGAGCCTCAGCTCTTGATTGGGATGCCTCGGTGTGGACCTCATTTTAATTAAAATTGTGTTCACTATTTAACTAAATAATCCCTCCTGTTTCTTCATGACAATGTGCCTCTAAGGGTTAATGAGGCACAGGAAGAGACCACCTAATTCATTCACCTCTACAGTATGAATAGCCTGAAACTGCTGTAGGCTAGCAGTTCCTCTCCTCCACATAATGAGTTGTAACTCAATGTATGTAAGCAGCCATGGGGGATGATCTTTCCTATCTGACTCTGAAAATATATAATGTAAGGCAGGTATTAAAAGATAAAGCCACAGGTAAAATGGGGTGTCACTTCCTTCACTCTTACACCATTTTAAGTACTGACCTGGATATGGACATAATTCAAAAGGATGTTTGTCCATATCCACTTGTTGCATGTTGGATGGGACTGATGATGAAAGAGCCCATTTCTATCAAAGAAGCTGTGCTTCCTGCTGTAGTGGGTTAAGCAGTTACCTGCCCCCCCCC
>VWZI01005220.1:363772-380130 GCA_013396835.1 Psilopogon haemacephalus
CCAATTAGCTCAAACCAACACACCTGCGTATTTCTGTTTTTCATTAAAAGCTGGGGCGGGGGAAGGTGTCTGTTTGTTTGTTTTCCTGTGGGATTTTTTGAGCTGTGCTTCAAATTCAGGTATTCAGCTTTGTTTTGAGGTAAACATGCCAGCAGAAGAAACAGATTTCAGCTTCAAGCTTTCAGAGATTCAGCCACCACTTATTTTAATAAATGCCACTTTCAGTAAAGAGAGCCCAACCCCAAGCCTCTGGGTCAAAACTCTAGAAGGCCTTATTTATATCCAAACTTCATGGTTCAGTCCTGCCCTTGTACAGGCTACCTCTTGCTGCCACTGCACTTATATCCATTCCTGAGTCCAGGCCTAAGGTCTGTGGTTTGGATCCATCTCATGTTATTAGTCATATCCCCATCGTATCACTAACTCTGGTCAGTCACTCCCATTTGGAGAATGGATTTCTCATATCACTCTCCATCTATTACCCCAGTTTGTGATGATTCTAAGCCCAGCAATGGCTCCAACTGAAGTTACTACTACTCCATTCTAAATATCTCATCCTCTTCTCCATGGGTCAACTCCAGTTGTGTTTAGCAGGGTAACTTTGAATATGCACGAGAACAGGGTGAGTCTCAGCTCCTTTACCTTAAGTCACTCCATCATTATTGACAAAGATTTTCCTCTGTCTCTATCCAGACAGGGTCCCACTTTTTCATTCCTTTTTAATCATAGTTTTTCAGCTGAGCTCTATGATGATTTTCTGTTTGCTGCTCTGTGTCTCTACCCTGCACAAGAGCTTACTTCTTTCCTCCTGCTCCTCTGATTGCTAGTAGTCAGCTGAAGAACCTATTGAGAAGTATGTATTTTTCATTTTTTAATCTGTCTTTCAGCATTGGA
Organism: Psilopogon haemacephalus; assembly: GCA_013396835.1. Lineage (NCBI taxonomy): Eukaryota > Metazoa > Chordata > Aves > Piciformes > Megalaimidae > Psilopogon > Psilopogon haemacephalus. The sequence goes on from VWZI01005220.1 coordinate 364,667, forward strand.
AAATATTTGAGAAATACAGAAGAACTCTCTGCAGACTGGTGAAATTACATATAGGATGTGAAATGAATCTCAGTTCATGAAGGAAAGGTTTTTTGTGTCCATTAAAAAACAGAGACGTTCCTCCAGCAAAGCTTGGTATCACTGAGTTCTTTATCAGTAGATAGAAAACACATGTGCCTTTCTCTTGGCAGGATGTCGTAAGATCCCTTTTTAATTTTGTCTCTAGTAGCTGAAAGAGCAGCAATTCTTTGTGTTTACAGCTCCCTAATACGTCTAACTGGCCACAGGACCCTAACCCACTGAGTGGCCAGGGTAGGTCATTACTTGTCAGGGAGCACTCAATGAATCCTTTTAGCAGAGCAGAAGGTCCAGAAAACACTTCAGCAAAATCTGCTTTGACTTCACGTAAGTTTGGAGGAGCAACCATAATGTCCTGCCTTTTTCATTTTGATGTTTGCTATTTGTATTTATCCTTGGCTTAAATTAAAATAAACAGTAAAGCATTGAAAAAAAACTCCTCAAAACAAGCCTTTTAGAATAATGGGAGATGATTGCAACAAGAAAACCATTTGGAAAGAAGTTGCCTTCAACCTGGGACAGAAAAAGTTAGCTGCACAAGAGAGACTGTGTGGGTTAGCAAGTGGAGAGTTGAACTTTTAACCTTTCCTTGGGTTCTATCAGAGACTACTGAAAGGCACCCTGAAAGAACAATTCAGCATAGGAGTTTCAGAGTCTGCCTAAGCTTCTTTGTGAAGGTTACCACAAACTGTCTATAGAGGAACCCAAAATTATTAGTCTAGGCTTGATCTTTAGTTTTCAGATGGCCTAAAGTCAGTGTAATAAATCTAATTCCTATTGCCCAGAACTGTGGAGACCAAAGGTTTATGCTGCCTTATGGCTGTTTTGGTGGCTTTGAATTGGCAAGAATTGCAGTGGAACACATTGTAAAAGTCCTTCTTTGTTGCTGGTCTGTCCAAGCTGCATGGACTTCAGATTACCTCTTTCTCTGCAAAAAGAACAGTTTGCTTCTGGGAGTATAGATGAAAGCCAGGGCATGCCAAGCAGTCAGTGATCAGAGTTAGTTAGCTAGTGCAGACCTGGAAGCTGGGCAGACATTGATAGTGTCTGCTTATTGGAAAGTTGATGAGATAGTTTAAACCACTTACTCCAAAAGCTGCCAGATCTGTCCACCTTGTACTATGCCTGAAGAAAGGGAGATGCTTAAGTCTGGTGGCTTTTATAAGGATTATTGGCAGCTCTGATGCCACAAACAGTCTGACAACTCCTCCACAAACACATTCACACAGTGCTTGTGGTAGAGCTGTGAACTTTTTGATGATTTTCTAAGTGTGAGTTTTGAAGCCTAAACCACTGCTGTGACCTCTTGTATGACATTGCACAGCCTGCTTCGGTGAGCTACCATAAGCAGTATGGGAGAGGGGCAAGTATAGACCTGTGTGAAGAACTCAAGAAAATATATCTCCTCCTGAAAATGCAGACGAAATCTATACCCTGGACACTTCAGCCCTTCAAGCATCTCACAGGAGACTGAACAGGATGCTCATGAGGTCACCATCCTAGAGTCAGCCACACTTCAGCTCTGGAACAGGCACAGGCAGCCAGCTTGGGTGCCCTGCAGCTGGCTTGGACCTACAAAGCAGGGGCAGGTTGTTGGTGTGCATCGCAGCCAAGGGAAGCACCACTTGCACAGTCAAGAGCTGCAGCCTTTCACTTCACTCTTCTTCTTACAGTATACTCAAACATTCCTGGCCTGTATACACAAGGACACAAATGCATGGCCTTGCATGATACCCTTTCTTTTACTGTAGAAAAAGCTATTTCAGAAACATTCTGAGTTACACCATAGCTGACAGGGTCACCTCAGGCACTAGAGCAGAGGGGAAATACCACCACACCACAAATTCTCAGTGATGTGTCAGGTGGGCTGAAGGAGAGCCCTTTCTCTGGCCAATAGGCCATTGGCAGTCAATAGGCACAAGCTTGGGCATCTGTGAGGCTGCTCCTTGTGTGCCTTTGCAGTTGCCCTTCTCTGGTGCAAAGCCTAGACCCTCCTCAAATAAACAGCTTTAAAAAGAAAGCTGGAAGAAAAGTAGAAGAAAGAAGCATCAAGGGAAGCATCAAGTAGCAACAGAGGCTGTAGAGAGACGAACCCACTAACCACCATAAGTGGATAAAAGGAGATGCTTTCTTCATAGTGTCAGCGGAGTAAATAGCTCCATTGTCACTGGGGTATTATTTGTGTAATCCCTTGGAGTGAATACTGTTTCAAATCTGCTTGTTTTCACATGCAACCACACTTCCTGCTGCTGCTCTCAGCACTGCAGTGCACAGACTTGCCAGCAGCCTCATTTCAAAAGTGCTAAGTTCTCCCAAACTGTGTTTCCCTCCTCGGGCTCAGGGTCAGCTAAGCAAGAGAGGGTTATCTATAACGACCTGGCAAGCTTGGCCACCCTCCTGCAGCACCATGCAGCCAAAACAAGCCAACAGGAGCCAGGTCCTTGTTCATGCCTGTGGGGACATGGCGCAGGGGAGGTCCTCATTCCACAGAATCACAGGATCAGAGAATGGTAGGGGGTAGAAGGAACCTCTGGAGATCACTGCGTCCAACCACCCTGCCAAAGCAGGATCACCTAGGGCAGACCACACAGAAAGGCATCCAGATGGGTTTTGAAAGTCTCTAGAGACGGAGATTCCACAGCCTCTCTGGGCAGCCTGTTCCAGTGCTCTGTCATCCTCACAGTAAAGAAATCTTTCCTCATGTTGAAACAGAGCTTGCTGTGTTTCAGTTTCTTCCCATTGCCCCTTGTCCTGTCACTGAGATCCAGTTAAAAGAGACTGCTCCCTTCTTCTTGCTACCCACCATTAATGTATTTGTAAACACTGATCAGATCCCCCTCACAGCCTTTTCTTCTCCAGGTGAAACAGCCCCAGACAGTGGAGAAGCCATCCTGGAAGCTGCCACCATACACCATGCCACCTCATGCTGCTCAGTGCTGCCCTGGAGCAGGCAGTTGTTCAGAGGAAAACTCAATGCTGCCGAGGGGTTCTGCTCCAGCTTGGGGTGTCCACTTTTGCAAATGACACCTTCTCTGCCTGTATCCCTCCTGCAGAAAATAGGATCCCCTCTGTGATGAGTCTGGTCCATTCATAGAATCGTAGAACGGTTTAGGTTGGAAAAGACCTCAAAGGTCATCCAGTTCCAACCCCCTGCCATAGGCAGGGACACCTCCCATTAGATCAAAATGCTCAAGACCTCATCCAGCCTGCCCTTGAACACCTCCAGGGAGGGAGAAGCCACAACCTCCCTGGGCAACCTGTTCCAGTGCCTCACCACCCTCACTGTCAAGAACTTTCCCCTAACATCCCATTTAAATCTCCCCTCTGCCAGTTTAAACCCATTCCCCCTCACCCTGTCATTAAAAGACCTTGTGAATAGTCCCTCCCCAGTCTCCCTGTAGGCCCCCTTCAGATACTGGAAGGCTGCTATAAGGTCTCCTCAAAGCCTTCTCTTCTCCAGGCTGAAAAGCCCCAACTCTCTCAGCCTGTCCTCATAGCAGAGGTGCTCCAGCCCTCTGATCATCTTCGTGGCCCTCCTCTGAACTCTCTCCAGCAGTTCCATGTTCTTCTTGTGCTGGGGGCTCCAGAACTGCACACAGTACTCCAGGTGGGGTCTGACAAGAGCAGAGTAAAGGGGGAGAATCCCCTCCCTTGCCCTGCTGGTAATGCCTCTCTTAATGCAGCCCAGCACACAGTTGCTGTCTGAGCCGTGTGTGCACACTGCAGGCTCATGTTGAGCTTCTCATCCACCCAGACCCCCAGGTCCTTTTCCTCAGGGCTGCTCTCCAGCCACTCACCACCCAGCCTGGATTTATGCTTGGGATTGCAGTGACCCAGGTGCAGAACCTTACACTTGGCCTGATTGAATGTCATGAGGTTGGCCTGGGCCCATCTCTCCATCCTGTCCAGGTCCCTCTTTAACACACTTACTTCATACCACAGGGTTCAGTGCTGGAGGACAGAGGTGTGACTTTGCAGCACAAATTGAAGCCTTAGCTGCAGATGCACAAATCTAAATGGAAGCCTCTGACTCAAACACCAGAGTGGACCTTTTTGGCTTGGTCATTCTGGTGTCAATGAAAGAGACATTTACAAGCGTTAGTACAAATTTGATAAAGGATCTTTTTTATCATGTGTTGTTAAACTGAAGTAGACAATGTGTGAGACCAAGGCTTAGCTCATTAACTTAACAGAACTTACTGAGAATTAAAAGAGTTCTGTACTACTGCATCTCAGAAACCATTTTCATAAAGACACGACATTTAAACAATGCAACCAAACATAATTTCAAAAAACACAAACAAACAAACAAAAAAACCCCAACAAAACCCAAATTAATAAAACCAACTCAAACACAACAACAAGCAAATGGTTGCATGGTTTTGTGTGGAAGTGAAGTGGAAAGATATTAAGGTGACACACCAGTACTAGTCCCATTAAATTTGCACAGGGATAATTGGATTTGTCCAGGAGTTAGAGGTCCCCACAACCTCAAGCACAACTATAGGCTGGGTGACAAGTGGATTGAGAGCAGCCTTGCAGAGAAGGGCTTGAGGGTGCTGGTTGATGAGGTTTGACATGAAACAACAATGTGTGGTGGCACCCCAAAAAGCTAACTGTCTGCTCTGCTCTCAAGACATCCCACAGGGAGTACTGCATCCAGCTCCGGGGCCTCAACATAAGAAGGACATGGAACTGTTGGGAAGGGTTCACAGGAGGGACACAAAGATGATCAGAGGCCTGGAGTAGCTCTCCTATGAGGACAGACTGAAGGAGTTGTGTTCAGCCTGGAGAAGAGGAGGCTCTGGGGACACAGTATAGTGGCCTTCCAGTACCTGAAAGGAGCCTACAAGAAAGCTGGAGAGAGATTTTTCTTAAGGGCATATGGTGATAGGACAAGGGGAGTGGTTTTAAACTAGACCAGGATATGTTTAGATTAGACATTAAGAAGAAGATCTTTTCTATGAGTGTGGTGACACTGAAACTGGTTGCACAGAGTTGCGGATGCCTTACCCCTGGGCTGGATGAGGCTTTGAGCAACCTGGTCTAGTGACAGGTGTTCCTGACAATCATACGGGGGGTTGGAACTAGATGATCTTTAAGGTTCCTTCCAACTAAAGCCATTCTATGATTTATATTCAAGATGAGGATCAGCAGTGACCTCCTACAAGACAGGGTGGAATTTATAGGTTGCATGAAAGGGAATTAAGGACCTCAGTGGGAAGACTTGGGAGCATATATCCCAATCCAGCTTCCCTCTCAGTGGGACACATTTCTGGTTCTGCACTGGCATGGAGGCTGAGGCAGTAGCACACTCCTCAGTCCTGGGAACCCAGAATGGGTACTTTACCCTCATAAGGCAGTAGCTGTTCCCTGTCTGCCCTGCTTAGGATATATNTGAAGTAGACAATGTGTGAGACCAAGGCTTAGCTCATTAACTTAACAGAACTTACTGAGAATTAAAAGAGTTCTGTACTACTGCATCTCAGAAACCATTTTCATAAAGACACGACATTTAAACAATGCAACCAAACATAATTTCAAAAAACACAAACAAACAAACAAAAAAACCCCAACAAAACCCAAATTAATAAAACCAACTCAAACACAACAACAAGCAAATGGTTGCATGGTTTTGTGTGGAAGTGAAGTGGAAAGATATTAAGGTGACACACCAGTACTAGTCCCATTAAATTTGCACAGGGATAATTGGATTTGTCCAGGAGTTAGAGGTCCCCACAACCTCAAGCACAACTATAGGCTGGGTGACAAGTGGATTGAGAGCAGCCTTGCAGAGAAGGGCTTGAGGGTGCTGGTTGATGAGGTTTGACATGAAACAACAATGTGTGGTGGCACCCCAAAAAGCTAACTGTCTGCTCTGCTCTCAAGACATCCCACAGGGAGTACTGCATCCAGCTCCGGGGCCTCAACATAAGAAGGACATGGAACTGTTGGGAAGGGTTCACAGGAGGGACACAAAGATGATCAGAGGCCTGGAGTAGCTCTCCTATGAGGACAGACTGAAGGAGTTGTGTTTGTTCAGCCTGGAGAAGAGGAGGCTCTGGGGACACAGTATAGTGGCCTTCCAGTACCTGAAAGGAGCCTACAAGAAAGCTGGAGAGAGATTTTTCTTAAGGGCATATGGTGATAGGACAAGGGGAGTGGTTTTAAACTAGACCAGGATATGTTTAGATTAGACATTAAGAAGAAGATCTTTTCTATGAGTGTGGTGACACTGAAACTGGTTGCACAGAGTTGCGGATGCCTTACCCCTGGGCTGGATGAGGCTTTGAGCAACCTGGTCTAGTGACAGGTGTTCCTGACAATCATACGGGGGGTTGGAACTAGATGATCTTTAAGGTTCCTTCCAACTAAAGCCATTCTATGATTTATATTCAAGATGAGGATCAGCAGTGACCTCCTACAAGACAGGGTGGAATTTATAGGTTGCATGAAAGGGAATTAAGGACCTCAGTGGGAAGACTTGGGAGCATATATCCCAATCCAGCTTCCCCCTCAGTGGGACACATTTCTGGTTCTGCACTGGCATGGAGGCTGAGGCAGTAGCACACTCCTCAGTCCTGGGAACCCAGAATGGGTACTTTACCCTCATAAGGCAGTAGCTGTTCCCTGTCTGCCCTGCTTAGGATATATACCTCTGCCAAGAGATGGGAATGGCCCAAGGCAATTTCCATGGTGGGTGGCTTACATGGCAGACTTTAAAACAGAAGTTTTCCTGGTACTGTCTTTGGGAAAGTGTGTGTGCCCTGCAATACCCTGCATCACACTGTGCGTAAGAGTTGGCATTCGGCTCCCAAAGGAGGCATCTTTCCTGCCGTGTCTGAGTACCTCGGAATGGGTTTCTAATTGGATCCATGCATGCCCTCCCGCAGGGCACTCTGACACTCCTCAAACCCATTCACTCGCCTCGTGGATCATTAAAACCCTTTGCTACTGACAGTGCTACTCTCAGAAGGTTTCTTTGATGTCTGTTTGGATATAAGTCCTATATTGTTTTATAAATAAACATCTGGATGGAATTAAAAATATATCTAATAAAAATAAATTCTGTTTGCAGGGACAAAACATCTTTTGAGCAAAATTTTACAGTTTTCTTCTCCACAAAACCAGAGGTGGTGGAAAAAAAAAAAAAGTCCTTCTCCAGTCTCTGCTTTCTATTTAGTGCACAGCTACGAACTCAGAAGTGTCAGGTTCATCCTCTGCACAGACGTGTTGAGAAGGATTATTGATATGTGCCACAGCTTCACCGCTCCAAGCAACAAACCAGAGCCCTTTTCCCATCTGGTCCATAATAAGTAACCTTTTGTGAGTTGGATACGGGCTTCTGAGCCTCTCCTCATTTGCAGTATCATAGAATAATAGAATGGTTTAGGTTGGAAGTGACCTCAAAGATCACCCAGTTCTTGCCCCCTGCCATAGGCAGGGACACCTCCCACTAGATCAAAACGCTCAAGAACTCATCCAGCCTGCCCTTGAACACCTTCAGGGAGGGAGCAGCCACAACCTTCCTGGGCAACCTGTTCCAGTGTCTCACCACCCTCACTGTAAACAACTTCCTCCTCACATCCCATTTAAATCTTCCCTCTGCCAGTTTAAACCCATTCCCCCTCGTCCTGTCATTACAACACCTTGTGAACAGTCCCTCCCCAGCCCTCCTGTAGGCTCCCTTCAGATACTGGTAGGCTGCTATAAGGTCTCCCCGAAGCCTTCTCTTCTCCAGGCTGAAAAGCCCCAACTCTCTCAGCCTGTCCTCAAAGCAGAGGTGCTCCAGCCCTCTGATCATCTTCATGTATCAACTCCAACTCTAGAGCAAATGTCCACCTTGCTGCCCTTTACTGGCTAGACTCATACAATCTCATGCACTCATTGTGATGCTCATGCTGTTGTCTCTCTCCACAGTCTCTTGTGTTTGCAGCACAGGGCTGGAGCATCTCTTGCTCTGAGGCGCTGTATGCTCTGCAGCTGTTTGGCAGATGACAGGTGGTATCTGGTATGTGGGCTTGTCATTGATAGGGACAAGCTACATCTAGGAGCATTAGGCTTAAAACAAGCCCTAAGATGAGGCCATTCCTTGGCCAAGCATTGTGGCTCCATATGACCCAACAGGCTGAATATGGTCCTTAACTCGTGGCAAATCCTAGCACTGTCTTCTGTTCTGGGGAAAAAAAAAATGTTTCAGAGGCTAGTATAATGTCTGTGGTGATATTTATTATAATATTCCCAAGACAGCAGTCCCTTCTGAAGGCATGTGGTCTTTATATGGAACTTAGGATCCACAAAGCTGCCTGACAAAGGAAAGAGAAAGCAAGAGACTGATGAGAACACAACTTTTTACGTGTTTTGTGATCTCTGCTTCACCTTGAAACATGTCAAATCCAGGCTTGCAGGTAAAACAGAGAAGGGTGTTCCATTGCCAAAGGCTTCCTGCCTGCATCCCAGCTCCACACACCTCCTGTCAGACACCCACTCTCTTGGGAGACCAGTAACCACCAATGCTGTCTCTTCACTTGCATGGTAGCAATATGCTAAACTCCTCCAAAGACAGCTGTTTACTTGCACTCTGCATCTCACATGTCTAGGCACATCTTTCTCCTGACAGCGTTTGTTGTCCCTCCCCTGCTATTTTAATTTGGAAAGAAGGAGATCAAATATTATCCATTTACCAGCTTTTCTACAGAGTATAAGCATTCCTTGGATTTTCCTCAGGGACCCATTATACCAGAACACTGTAGCTCTTTCAGTCTGTTTCTGCAAATCCTCTTGAAAGAGTGTCTGAGTTAACGGCATTGCCAATATCAGGTTTTCAGGAATAATGAGCCAGGCCTCCAAAGTCATGAGATTAGCTTTAAAATAGAGAGTGGTTTAAGTTTTCTGTAAAAACAAGCATTAAAATTTGGCATTCAATTTATTTGCTTTTTGTTTCTAAATCTTTGGCATATGCTCAAGTCACACATTCAAGCTTTTCCCCTGTAACTGTTAAAAACAGAAGCTGACACTCTCAGGAGCTGATTCCCAAGCTGGTCCCAGGGAGCTGGGACTTGTGAAACTGGAATTCAGGGGTAATTGTGACAAAATTGCAAGAGCTGAGATCACTAAGTAAAGTAAGGTAAAAACTGATTGCTAGGAATATCATGATTTTTACTTCTGTTTGCATTTAAACCTCTTTAATCTTTGGCCTCAATCTGTGTGCAGTTCTGGAGCCCCCAGCAAAAGAAGGACATGGAACTGCTGGAGAGGGTCCAGAGGAGGGCCACAAAGATGATCAGAGGGCTGGAGCACCTCTGCTATGAGGACAGGCTGAGAGAGTTGTGACTTTTCAGCCTGGAGAAGAGAAGGCTTCGAGGAGACCTTATAGTAAGCTTCCAGTATCTGAAGGGTGCCTACAGGAGGGCTGGGGAGGGACTATTCATAAAGTCTTGTAATGACAGGATGAGGGGGGATGGGTTTAAACTGGCAGAGGGAAGATTTAAATGGGATGTGAGGAGGAAGTTGTTTACAGTGAGGGTGGTGAGACACTGGAACAGGTTGCCCAGGGAGGTTGTGGCTGCTCCCTCCCTGAAGGTGTTCAAGGGCAGGCTGGATGAGTTCTTGAGCGTTTTGATCTAGTGGGAGGTGTCCCTGCCTATGGCGGGGGGTTGGAACTGGATGATCTTTGAGGTCTTTTCCAACCTAAACCATTCTATGATTCTATGATTACCAAACCTATCTTACCATGCCTAACCCTCCTTATCAAGAGTCCTTCTCTGGCCATGTGCACCTTTATAAGCTTTATTTACCTCTCCAAAGCCCATGGGCATCCATTTTCTTCTGCTCTGCACAGTGCTATTTTGATTAAATATCAGGTCTGAATTACTGGACAATTCAATTTAGGTGAAGAGAGTTACACCCTTCTAACTAAAGGGGCATATACACAAGATGAATCTCAGAGCTCCTGTTTAGTTGGTGGGAATGTGGGTTCAAATCAGTGACCACTCAGGCAACTGAAGTACTCTGAGTAGCCAGATCCCACCCAACCACTACAAGTTACTCCAGAAGGCAACACTCTTTCATTAGATCTCTACTGCAAAGTCTCTCCCACGGTAAGAGGAGATCAAGTTTGTGACCATTTGAGGCACCTGAATGTATATAAGTCTTTGGAACCTGATGAGAAGCAAACCAGCCCAGAGTCCTGAGGGAACTGTCTGATGTAGTTGTCAATACTTTGGTATCTCAGCAGGTGCTTGCCACCACCGTGTGGGCAGCAAACATATTTCCAAGTCAAGAGATAACCAAGCTGGCAAGCTCAGCAGAGTCTGCAGAGCAGCTCATCTGACAAGACGTAGGCATTAACATCTTGTGTCTCATAACCCCTTTCAGAAGCTGGACTAATTTCACCCTGAAAGCAGTTGTGTTTTTGAACTCAGTTCTCATTCCTGAAAAACTGTTCCAAAACTTTATGCCTTTGAGGAGAAACCTGATTTCCAGCTCTGTGGTTATTGTGTTCCCATTTGTTCTTATGCCAATGATCTTTAAATTCAGTAGCTCTTTTTGTGCCCATCCCATATTTACCCCAAGTAAATCTATAGAGAGCTAGTCAGGTTGAATAAGGTTATGAGTTTGATCTCATCTCATAAAAAAGGGTCTCCATTCCCCTCTGCTTCCCAGCAGCCTTCCTCTAGACCTCCACATATCTGATTTCATTTTTGCCAGAAATTGGCAGTGTTTCCCAGACAGAGTTCATATCCCTGCCTTCCTACTAAAGTGCCCCAGCAATATCATCCTAGTCTTTTTATTTCTCCTGTTCATACCTTTGTTATGTTTATCATTCATTCCAGTCCATTAGTACACCCATGTTTATTCCCCAGTATATGATTTTCCATTCCAGTCCATTAGTACACCCATGTTTATTCCCCAGTATATGATTTTCAGCTGATTCAGAGAAAGTGGTAAAAGTCTGCAAAGATCCTTCCTTTCTCTGAGTGTAGGAACTTGGATACTATTATAATCACATTTCTGTCTCTCTTGCGCCTGTTCTCATGATGATTTTAATCATCCTGAATGATATTCATCTTTGACATTGTGACACCGGAATGTCTCATCAACACTTTCCTTCTCTCTATTTTTATTTTTTTTTTTTTTAGATTACTAATGAAATAGTAAGAATAGTTCAAAGGCCTCTATGAGTGTGCTGGTTTGAACTAATTGGAGGATTTGAATGACAGATTAGACTATGGGCTGAGAGAGGAAAACACTGATGATGCTACTTCACTCAGGTTTACTGAGAAAGAAAAAAAATTTTTTAAGAGTTGTAACCCAAACATAGGTAAGTCAGACTGCTTTGGGCTGTGGCTGCTGCTGTTGCATGGCTCCTTCTCCCTGCCTTTTGTAGCTGGATCTGAATAATTTCACTAACTTCTTTCCTGCTGTTAATCATCCTGGCCGATCTACCTTCACTTATCTGCTGCATAAGACAGATGGTGAGATAAGATTGGGGAGGGGGAGAAGGTGGTAGGGGTGGTTAAAGCCCCCTCTTAGGGACTTTGATCTCTGGAAGGGGTGTGGTGTTTCTGCATTACCTTTTCACTGTATATACCTGTAAATAACTGTTATACATTGTAAATATCTGCTTGTATATTGTGCAAAGCTGTAAATATAAAGCTTCATTTATTAACTTCCAGCCAACTGAGTCTAGCCTGGGTTATTTCAAAGTGTGGGGGGGGAGCGGAGAACTGTTGAACCATGACAACGAGGAACCCTCCTAATGACCTTCCTCCCTGCAGATGCTGCATCTTACAGGACTACCCTCTCCCATCTTCTCTTTCATCAGCTCTCTCCCCACTTCACTATTCTTTGTTCCAAATAATGAATTCCGTTGTGGCATAATACCAAACAATAGACCTACTTGCATCAGAGAAAGATACCAAGTTCAGCTGGCATAACTTTTACAAATTCTAATGATTTTCTGATCTATCTTCCATCTATATCCCTTTTAAAAACAATTCCTTCCACACCATTTATTCTCCTGCCTCATAGACTCTCACTGCAAAGCAAGCAGGTTGCCGTTGCCTGTATTACTTTGCCTTTCACTCTTAAGGGTGGTTTCTGCATTTGCTTTTACTCTCAGCTTGACTAATTTACAGGGTTCCTTTGCTCTGCCCCAGACTCTTCCTGCTTTTAGAGAACATCCCACAGGTTTTGAGTGTCCACTAGCTTTTTAAAGCTTTTTTTTTTTTTCCAGATCAGGTGTGATCATTTTTGTTCTTACACTCATGAGCTATTTTTTTTCTTCCCTCCTATATTCAACATTATCCTTTTTTGAACTATGTCAGAATATTAATTTTATTATGTACTTTTACTATTCCTTGCACACAGGTCCATTCCTTTCAACCATCCTTTCATTAGCAGAACTTGTCTATTGGTTTTAATGACCCCTGCAAGGTCTGTATCATCTTCTTTTCTTGTAATTTCCCCTTTATGCTTTATTTCTGTAACACCTATTCTCTGTGCTCCAGTGAATCATCTCGTGCCTTTTACGTAAAGAAATTTCAGGCTTCAATGCTGTTCAAGTCCTTGAGCTTACTTCATTAGTTCCCTTTGAAATGAATTTGCCCTTTTGAAATTGCAGATTTTTAATTACTTTCACATTTAGTTCAGACAAAGCCTATTTGTTTCCACTCTATCCAAGGATGTGTTTATCAACTATGGGTTTGGGGGGTTTTGTGTGTTTGTTTAGCAAGAAAAAGGCTAAAGTAACCTTACCTTTGACTGATTCCTTCATTATGTCATTAAAAGATCCATGATGACTCTCACTGTCAGGAGTACCCAAATGCCACTGTTTCTGGTAGAATTTGTTCGTCTCTATGTAGAAGTGATTTTTTTTTCCTATGACACTGTCTGTTCTGGTATATTTATCTCTTTAACAGTTTCCAAAAAAATTCCGTCTGCAATTATGCTGTTACCAAACAATTGGAAGCAGATTAATGCTACCATTTGGAAATATTTTTTTGTGTGTTTGGGTGAAGATGTGGATAGGTGCTTAGACCATCTGATGGATGGTCTGTTTCTAGACTGTTTGAAATTAATAGTAGAAAAAGCCTAGTACTGCTTATGTGGTCTGTATTGTTAAGACAGAGGCAGGGTGGGGGATAAATTCAGAAGGTTTGTGTTTGTGGGCGGGTGGATGGTAAATTAAAAGAACTCTCTATGGGTTAGACTGGTAAGCTCCTACAGACCATGTCCCTTAGTGTTTTGATGATGTAAAACTACTGCTGCTTCTGCTCTTTAGCATTGAAGGTGCTCTGGACTGCTCTAATGAGGCTTCTGTGAGACAGAGACCAGCAGTACTGAATCATGCTGCACATAAGTCATTCAGCTTAAAATATGAGAGTTTTGAAGCAGGCTGGGGCTTATGGAACCAAAGCACAGATTTGCATCAGCTCACCCTACTGATTGTGAGCCTGCCTCTGCTCTGAGTACATGCCAGAGTCTCACTGAAATCATGTAACAGAAAAATACATAATAAAGAAATTAATCCCCCAAACGGAGAAACTCTCTCAATAAGCTGCCAGAGACCTCCTGAAGCCTGAAGGATCAATTTACTTCCAGTGGGAGTTATACTGACCCATCACTGTCATGCCTTGGTGAATTTCTGCCTTAAGGCTTTTCAGACTGAAGCAGCAGTGGTTGGTGCATTGCATCATCCTGTCAGCAAGGATGTCCCAGGATCGGTTTTCCCAATCGCCTGTGCCTGGGCAGACTCTGCAGGCTCAGTGCTGTGCTTCCCACCCTGTCCCTGTGTCACTGATCTGCTCCCCAAAGTCCTGCTGCCTCCCTGCTCCTCCCTTCGGCTGCCCAGGAGGTCCTGGGTAAAGACAGAGGTACAAAGGGAAAAATATAGGTCTTGTGTGATGGCACCTGCATCACCTGCAGCTTAGTGACCACTGGGGCTTGTCCCCTGGCTCAGACCGAGCTTTGCTTCAGCCTCTCTCATTACCACCATTCCTCCTAGTACCTGCTGAGGTCCTGCTTCTGACTCTCTCCAGTTTTCAGCCTGTGGCCAGGGATGAGATAGTCTTAAAATCCCGTGAACTAATAAACCTTGCAGAGCTGCTGCTTCCATTTCATGGATATGATGGAGTAATTTATTTTCCACCGAAATGCACTTCCTGCACAGTACAGGTTGCAGCACAGCACAGAGCAGAGCCCTCAGCCGCAAACGGCATCGTATCCGTCACTCCAAAATGCACTCTTTTGTGACATTGAAATATACACATGTACAGAAAAGAATAAATTAATCCTACTGCAATGACTGAGTGGAGCACAACGTCAGCACAAAGACAATGAAGGCTTTTGATTTGCACCAACAGGGAACACAGTAAAAGTTGTATGCAGTAGGCAGATCATAACTCACGCCACAGTAAATAACACGCGTATTGTTCTGACCTTGTGTGGAGATTGCTGCTTCAGTAAAAAATCATTGCTGCTGACCATTTGTTTCAAAGGGGATCATGATATGTAGAAGGACATTTTTAGGAGTAAAGGATAAATTCTTAAATTAGTCTTCTGCGTTCTTGGTGTCGTGGGCACCATTATATGTGAAGACCTGAAACAAAATTCTTTTTGCCTCCACTCTGCAGCAGATGTGAGAGCTCTTTTTCCCAGAGTATTTGGTCATGGGCACAGATCCTCATGTTGCAGGTCTTGTGTTGTAAATGAGTGTGTCCATCCTCAAAGGGTTAGTGTATGTACCAAGACCTAGTGGAGGACAGAGGACATGCAGAGAAGCATAGAAAAAGTGACAGCTCCTCTCAGATGAGTAACAGTGACTGTGGTATCATCAAAACTTTCAACATGCTGGAGAAAACAGTCTCCTTTTTGAAGTTCTCTCCCAGATAAGTTTAAAGTTTTGAGTCTGAGTAGTCTTACAGAATCATAGAATGGTTTAGGTTAGAAGAGACCTCAAAGATCATCCAGTTCCAACCCCCTGCCATAGGCAGGGACACCTCCCACTAGATCAGGTTGCTCTAGACCTCATCCAGCCTGGCCTTGAACACATCCAGGGAGGGAGCAGCCACAACCTCCCCAGACAACCTGTTCCAGTGTCTCACCACCCTCACTGTCAAGAACTTCCTCCTCACATCCAGTTTAAATCTCCCCTCTGCCAGTTTAAACCCATTATCCCTTGTCCTGTCATTACAAGACCTTGTGAACAGTCCCTCCCCAGCCCTCCTGTAGGCCCCCCTCAGATACTGGTAGGCTGCTATAAGGTCTCCCCGAAGCCTTCTCTTCTCTAGGCTGAAAAGTCCAAACTCTCTCAGCCTGTCCTCATAGCAGAGGTGCTCCAGCCCTCTGATCATCTTCGTGGCCCTCCTCTGGACCGTCTCCAA
>VWZI01005220.1:380389-452207 GCA_013396835.1 Psilopogon haemacephalus
GGTGCACTGATTCCTCTGTCCATGTCACTGACAAAGATGTTAAACAGCACTGGTCCCAGCACTGACCCCTGAGGGATGCCACTTGTCACTGGTCTCCAGATGGACATTGTGCTCTTGATCACCACTCTCTGTGTGTGACCATTCAGCCAATTCCTTATCCAGTGAGCTGTCCACCCATCAAGACAATTTGGGGCCTGTTAGAAAGATTTGGACCTAAAGATCTCACAAGAGTTTTCATGTTTTGGGAATCCTTTGCCATTTTGCCACTGAGGATCATTAACAACCCAGTCTGGCACCTATCCTGCTTTGGGAAGTGGGGATGTCATCATAGGCCAGAACCTCTTGCAGGTGATAGAATAGAATAGAATAGAATAGAATAGAATAGAATAGAATAGAATAGAATAGAATAGAATAGAATAGAATAGAATAGAATAGAATAGAATAGAATAAGCTAGATTGGAAGAGACCTCCAAGATCATCCAGTCCAACCTATCACCCAGCCCTGTCCAACAGCACTAAGTGCTCCATCCAGTCTTTTCTTGAACACCTCCACATGCAGTGACTCCACCACCTCCCTGGGCAGCCCATTCCAATGCAGGGATTTCACAAGCCAAATCCCTGAAACAGAGGTGTTAGCAAGTTTATATGAGCTGGAAAACAGCTAAACCTGTCCTTCATCCTCTCTCCTCATCATCTGCCTCATGCCCCTATCCATGGGTGCACTCAGTAGCAGCACAGCTGCTCTCTCCTCAACCTTCTTTCACTGTCTAAATTTAAGGACACAAACTTCTTCATGGAAGAAAAAGGGCATATTTTAACCATCTCAATCATTTCAGTGGGACTGAATTGGAGGGAATACAAACTAATAGCTTGAGGAGAGCCAACCCAGTCCCACCACCTTCCAGGACCAGAGCAGCACCTTCTCTGGAGCCCCAGAAGTTATGATGTTCAATGGGGGCTAAGAGAAAGCAACTCAAAGTCTGTTTCTCCAGCTACATTATTGATACCCTTTCCTTCTACTTCTTTTGGACATCATACTCTGTTTGGAAATAATCTGAAAATTTGGTGGCACATGTTTGGCAACTTTCCTCTTTTGCAATTCAGTTATCAAGCAGAAGTCTGAGAAGCTGCTGTTCTGTGGGAGAATGAATGATGCCACCAAAAACTGTTATCAGCTGCAGTCTGTGAGGACATAGCCAAAGTGACATTCACAACATGATTATGGCATAATTTGTAGGGATTGAACTCCCCATGGGACACAAATGAACACACTGAACTGATGGCTGGAGGAAAAGGACATAGGTAATGACATTGCCAGAGAAGGGGGAGAATCATGGAATCTCACAGAATGTTAGGGTTTGGAAGGTCTTTGAAGGATCATCTAATTCAATGTCCCTGCCAGAGCAGAATCACCTAGAGTAGGTCACACAGGAACAGATAGAACCATAGAATTAGTCAGGGTTGGAAGGGACCACAAGGATCATCTAGTTCCAAACACCCTGCCATGCCCAGGGACACCCTACTCTAGATTAGGCTGGACAGAGCCTCATCCAGCCCGGCCTTAAGCACCTCCAGGGATGTGGCTCCAACCACTCCCCTGGGCAACCCATTCCACGGTCTCACCACTCATGGGGAAGAACTTCCTCCTCACATCCAATCTGAATCTCCCCACCTCCAGGTTTGCTCCATTCCCCCTAGTCCTGTCATTACCTGAGAGCCTAAAAAGTCCCTCCCCAGATTTTCTGTAGGCCCCCTGCAGATACTGAAAGGCCACACTGAGGTCACCTTGGAGCCTCCTCTTCTCCAAGCTGAACAGCTCCAACTCTTTCAGCCTGTACTCATAGCAGAGGTGCTCCAGCCCTCTGATCATCCTTGTGGCCCTTCTCTGGACATGCTCCAGCATGTCCATATCGTTCTTGTAATAGGAGCTCCAGAACTGGATGCAGTGCTCCAGGTGGGGGTCTCACCAGGGTAGAGTAGAGAGGGAGAATCACCTCCCTCCACCTGCTGGCCACAGTTTTCCAGAGGCAGCCCAGAATCTGGTTGGCCTTCTGGCCTTCTGGTTGGCTGCAAGTGCACACTGCTGGCTCATGTTGAGCTTCTCATCCACCAGCACCCCCAAGTCCCTCTCCTCAGGGCTGCTCTCCAGCCACTCCCTGCCCAGCCTGGATTTGTGCTTGGGATTGCCCCAACCCAGATGCAGGACCTTGCACTTGGCCTTGTTGAACCTCATGAGGTTGGCTTGTGCCCACCTCTGCAGACTGTCCAGGTCCCTCTGGATGCCATCCCTGCCCTCCAGCATGTCTGCTGTACCACACAGCTTGGCATCATCAGCAAACTTGCTGAGGGTGCACTCAATGCCTTTGTCCATGTCGCCCACAAAGATGTTGAACAAGACTGGTCCCAGAACTGATTCCTGAGGGACTCTGCTTGGACATGGAGCCATTGACAGCCACTCTTTGGGTGCAGCCATCAAGATAGTTCTTTATCCATCTGGTGGTTCACCCATCAAACCCATGTTTTACCATCTTGGAGACCAGGATGTGGTGTGGGACAGTGTCAAAGGCTTTGCTCAGGTCCAGGTAGATGACATTAGTTGCTTGCTCCTCATCTATTAATGTTGTGACCTGTTTATAAAAGGCCACCAGNGAGGACAGGCTGAGAGAGTTGTGCCTTTTCGGCCTAGAGAAGAGAAGTCTTTGAGGAGACCTTATAGCAGCCTACCAGTATCTGAGGGGGGCCTACAGGAAGGCTGGGGAGGGACTGTTCACAAGGTCTTGTAATGACAGGACGAGGGGGAATGGGTTCAAACTGGCAGAAGGGAGATTTAAATGGGATGTGAGGAGGAAGTTCTTTACAGTGAGGGTGGTGAAACACTGGAACAGGTTGCCCAGGAAGGTTGTGGCTGCTCCCTCCCTGGAGGGGTTCAAGGGCAGGCTGGATGAGGTCTTGAGCATTTTGATCTAATGGGAGGTGTCCCTGCCTATGGCAGGGGGTTGGAACTGGATGATCTTTGAGGTCTCTTCCAACCTAAACCATTCTATGATTCTATGGGGTTTGAATGTCTCCAGAGAAGGAGACTCCACAACCTCTCTGGCCAGCCTGTCCCAGTGCTCTGTCACGCCCACAGTGAGAAAGATTTTCCTTACATTCTTGTGGAACATCCTGTGCGCCAGCTTGCACCCTCGTCCTATCACTGAGAACAGCCTGACATTCACCCAGCCTTCCTCCTATCCTGCCTCTAATAACCATTAGCAGTGACAACTTGATGCAGAAAACCAAGAGATCAAGCAAGTCAGCTTCACCTTTCAAATACTGGTAAAGAAGAAATAATATCCATTAGCCAGAGTAAGGCAGTGCTCTTTTTTGTTGTTCATGAAAAACCCCATTGGATTCTCTTCTGATGTACCAGAAAATGTCCAGGGATGGAACAATTAAACCTTTGATCTGAACTTGCAGAGCTGCTCCTATACTACCTGTTGATGGTGTAAGAAAATAAGACCAGTATCTCCTTCTACATGGACTTCTTAAGCAACTCAAGAGTCACATATCCTGGGTGTTATTGGCAAGCTCATTTCTGCTAAATGAATAAGGCCTCTGGAAGTCTTAGTGATGAGTGAAAAATAGGGAGAAATGAAAAAAAAAATTTTGATGAGTGATATCCATGGATGAAAAGAAAAGGTTTTAGATCAGTAGGAAATCAGATGCCTCAAGTTATTACTCTGAGTTGGCTGCCTTGAGCTATATTACTAGGAGGCATTAAAGTTTTTCCTATCATTGTGTACTCAAAGCGCTTCTTGGAAGCTTAGGTTACAGTGAAAACCAAGGGTCATTTGGTAATCAAGCTGAAACAATCTTAATGTACCAAGTCAACATTTCCAATTTGAAACCATTAGGCTTTTTTTTTTTTTTTCCCCAGAATATTCGGGGTTTTTTTCAGGCACTGTTTTTTAAAGACAAAACCCACAATTTTTAAGCAGGCACTTTCTGTGAAAGCTTCTGTTTAGCTGAAAGCCTGAATGATCTTTGAAAAATACATTTGATTACAAAAGGGGGTGGAATCTCGTCATAAACCCTTCATCCACAATGCTTTTCCCAAGCCAGCCATTTGTACTGACTTGGTCCACCAGTGATAAAGTCTACTTTTTCTTTGTTGTTTCTAAAAGAATCATCACTATCAAGAGCGATGGAGATCAGCCCCTTCCCAGTACATTTACGTTCATTTCCTATGGTGGAACACACTTAGGGTGGATTTGTCACTTGAGTAGATAGCCTATTCACAAAGAAACAGACTCTCCCTTACAGCTCTGCTGAAAGGTTTATGAAGTGTCCACCGTCACAAAATACCCAAAAAGCATAAGTTTGCTGATTCCCTCCATTTTTACCCTGTTGTTTAAAGAGGCACCCGGGGGATGTCCTTTATGTGGCACATGAAAGTTTGTTGTGCTGGCAGGCAGGTCTGCTTGGAGGAGGTGACATGAGACTGCATGAGGTGATCCAAAGGGCTGACATTTGGCTAACAACGGTTGTATTGCATATGCAAGAAGTTGAATCCCTCTGCAGCTATCAGCTGTTGGAGGTAGGGTGTTGAAAAATCAGTGTGGAACCCGTGAGAAAGGGAAATAACAGCCACTGTGTAGAAAGTAAGAACAAAATGACCCTATCAAAGCTCAGGAAGTCTCTGAGCTCTGAACAGGGCATGCTTTTTAACGTAAAACCCTGCTCCTGGTGCAGCATGGCACAGCAATGTAAGCTCCTTAGGTGTAAGCTCTTTGGTAGAGCAAGGTCCAGTGCCAAGGTGCCTTCCCGGGGATCTTGGCCCCAGGCACAGGCAGTGGAACGCACCAGAGACGTGGTTGTGCCAGACCTGCAGGTGGCAACAGGCACTTTTAGGGCTTGTTTTGTAAAAGCATCAGTTCGTTGGTGTTAGTATGTTGTGCTCCACAAGGACATGAAGGAAGTGCGAGAGGTGCTGCCTGCCTAGGAGAAGCCTGTGCCTTGTGCCCAGTGCTAACTCTCCATCACCCCCAAGCATGTCTACACCATTTGTTGTTTCACAAAGGCAAAATAAAAGTCCTTAGTGAAAATACGAAGATTAGATTTCATGAATCCCATCAAGACAAGCAGAGACATTATGTCTCAAACAAGAGCACAACAACAAAAAGTGTATTATAATGCATAATCTTTTTTTTTTTTTTTTTCCTCTTTTCTGGGATATTTCCCCATTGCCTCCAGTTGAACTCTCTAGTTCACAAGCTGGGAGATCTGGCTAATCAGCAATGTTTGCAAAGCTTTCTTAGCCCTCAACAAATGCTGCTTCTTTGCTGTGTTTTTCAGCGGGCAGGGTAATTATTGCCGAGATCTAAGACGTGATTGCCTGTTTTGTGGAGGAGGGGTGTGGGGAGCCAGGGAGATAATGTAATAATGAAATCCATTGTCACAGACAAATCCGTAGGAGAATTTAGATGTTATTCTCCTTTTTCTGACCTGCTTGGTCCTCACATGTCTGGCTGTGCCAAGGGGACTGTTCAGTCTGTAGGAAGGTAACACAAGGGTGGTGAAGAGACCAGTCTCTAGGTTTGGGGAGTGGGATAAATCTTGTATGTTCCCAGTAGATGGAAATAAAAATAAACATGTATTCTTTTCAGTGCCAGTGTGCATGACATGCTTTCAGTGGTAACACCAGGCTCTACCTATCATCCTCCCACAGGGCGACCTGGGCATCCCCCCACTGCCACTGGGACAATTTATATGTACCAGCTCATAATTTTGCAGATGAGCTGTAAGGTGAGAGGAGGAAAGTATTTGGCCCTCCAACCACACACAGAGCCCAAGATGATCCAAGATCCCTTGGGTTCATGGTGCTGGTGCATAATGTCAATGACACCCACTCTGACTGCAGCAATGGGCACATTCCTATTGCAGTGCCACATTTCCATCTGCTTAAAGAAAATGGACTTCTTTCTGTGCTGAATCTCATCACTTCTGCCTTTATTATTTCCAGATTACTTTTATTTTAGGTACTTCTCCTATTCTGTCCTTACTTCCCCTGTGTGTCATATTTCTTACTTCACGTTTAGTGTGCTTTGTATTTTTAGCCTGGTTTCCTAAGGAAATAATGCACAAGACGTCATGTCCTATTCCTCCCCCAACATCCAACAAAACTCAGAATATTGTTCCACCCTAACTGCATCTGTTGGAGAAGGAAATATTTCCAAAGCATTTCAGCAGACAAGGTTTCTGAACTGGTGGAGGAGAGTGTGGTGCTCTTTGGCATCTCTCCCTGCTTGTCAAAGTGCTACTCAGCTGTGGCTGCTGGTGGAGAAAGGGAGCAGAAGACCTCACTCCTGGATCTCAAATTACCAGCCAGCACCAATCACAGGAGATCCACAGCTTCAGGTGGCTCCCAGCTGCCCACCTGAGTGACCTAGTGTTGTGACATCTCACCATCCCCACCCCACCAGCCGCGGCAGAAAACAAAGGGTTGTGTAGTTGTATACAGCCCCTGGGCGTGAAGACAGCAAAGGGAAGGGAGTGTTTAGGAAGGCATCCTTGCAGAGCTGGAGTGGCAGCAGCCGCTGTTTTCCTGGGGGTGGTCAGTGGGTGGAGAGGCAGAGGAGAACAAACAAGGCTTCCAGATGAGTTAATCTCCTCTCAGATCGCGCTCATTGAAACACATCTGTGTTTGCGGGGCTGTGCGCAGCGAAAACCGCCTTAGTCAGCTCTTGTTTTTGGTCTTGTGTGGTGCCTGTTTGTATGGTTCCTTTTTCCCTTCCTTCAAAACAGATCCTCTGGTGTACAAGGGCTCAGTTCAGACGGAGCTTTATCCAGAAAGCTGCTCCCAACACTAATCTCATAAACAAGAAATTAGTTAATGCTCCAGAAAAGAAACTGTGTTGTTCAAGTGCAGCCGTGGCCCTCTCAAAGGGACACCTTGCCAGGAAGATGCCTATCGTGGGGCTGAAGACAACTGACAGAAGAATGTTGCTTTCTAATCCAGATAAATTATATTTTGCTGTGAAATGGTAGAGAGCAGTAATTACTGTATTTGTGTAGTGCCACAGGATGCCCAGACGGCGTTTGCCAGGGAGCTGATTAAATCACAGAGGTGTAATTGAAGGGTTCGATTGCATCCCACCTCCAGCCATCAGCACCTGCAGTGTTTGTGTTGTTACCTGCTTTAAAGGCTGGTACACCCCTATAGTCCAGCACACCAGGGTGCTATTGCCCACAAGTGATTGCAGGCCTAGCTGTAGCAATCTGCATCTTTTCAGCCCGGAGATGCTCAGACTGAGGAACACCTCATTGCTTACACACCACAGCTACAGGTATCACGACAAAATTCATACAATAGGTGCTGATCTGGAGGGCAGGGCTGTAAGAGCCAAGGATCTCAGGTTTTGCTTACCCAGCCCTATAGTTTCCTATGTGTCAAGGAACGCTCCAAAATGTCCTGCATCATAAAATCTCAAAGTTTCGAGGACAAATACAGGAAGGGTATTTTCCACATTAGGTTCATGCATTTTTATGTCCAGACCTTTCAACTGATCATACATTTAAAAAAAATATTTCACTCTCAGTAAGAATGCTAAATCCTTTTCCAGGGAATGACGATGCAATGCTTCATAGCTAACAATACCAATCCAGTTCTGCCTTCTCTAAACTGAACCCATCGACTTCATTTAGCCTGGTTACTAAGGCTATTTAGCTATCAATTTTCTACAGGAATCAATTTTCCCTGCGATTTCTCTGTGTTGTCAGGGAAGCTCAGTGCCCTTGGCAGTGACCCTCAGGGGCAAGCTTGTGTCCCAGAGGTGCTTTTTATGAGAGCAGCTAAGGAAAGAACTCCTTCAGCAGAGTAGGAGCTGCAGAGCATTAAGCAGTATTGCCCTGCAGACATTTATTAATATTCAAAAAACAAATGTTGACTCAGTTGTGTTTGTGAGATTTTCTTTTTACCCTTTCCAAACATCCCAGCTGTACAGCAGAGTGTGTGTGAATTCTTGAGGAAAATTATCTCTAACCACAACTAGACTCCTAGATAAGACGTATTTTGGCATTACTCAATTTTGGAAAGCTTGCTTTGCCATGCAGCAAAGAAATTGAAGCAACAGAGGGCAGAGGGCAGAAATAGCTTCCTAGAATGAGCACAGGCATCTGGACTCCCCATCCTCCCACTGGACTGTCTGTGGACTATCTTTTAAGGTGAAGCCACCTGTGATGAGAAATAGCCCTGGTCCAGACATACTTAGCACCATGTTGGCTGCAGGTGCAGGACAGCACGTAGGGTGACAGTGAGCCTTCTGTACAACATCGCTTCAGCTCCATGGGAAGACAAAAAATAGTCAAGAAATAATTGAAAATTCTCCAGGGTCATCTACATTTGAGAAATCCACATCAGATTGAAGGAGGTTTTTCCTTCTCCTCTCTTCTGCCCTGATGAGGCCCCACCTGGAATATTGCATCCAGTTTTAGGTTCCCCAGTTCAACAGGGACAAGGATCTACCCGAAAGAGTCCAACAGAGGGCTACAGGGATGATGAAGGGGCTGGAGCACTGCCTTATGAGGAAAGACTGAGAGACTTGGGGCTGATTAGTATGGAGAAGACTGAGAGGGGATATAATAAATGCATGTAAATATATGAGGTCTGGGTGTCAAGAAGGAAGGGACAGCCTCTGCTCACTTGTGCCCTGTGATAGGACAAGAGGCAATGGATGCAAACTGAAACACAGAAAGATGTACCTCAACATGAGGAAGAACTTCTTTACTGTAAGGACACAGAACACTGGAATATGCTCCCCAGAGAGGTTGTGGAGTCTCTTTCTCTGGAGACTTTCAAGAGCCATCTAGATGCATTCCTGTGCGACCTGCACAATGTGGTCACGCTCTGGCAGGAGGTGGTTGCACTTGAAGACCTCCAGAGGTCTCTTCCAACCCCTAACATCCTGTGATCCTGTGATGCCTGGTCACTGGGAGTGAATTCAACAAGTACAAATTGGCTACAAATTACTTTTCCCAGTCACCAACGTTTCAGCAGTGCCAGACAACTTTCTGTTGTGTTACCAGTCTATTAACAAAGTCTAGAAATAACAGTTCATCTCATCAGGGACTTCAAATGAAAAAAAAAAAAAAAAAAAGCATATTGTGAAATACAACACTTAGCACACTGCTGGAGAGACCTGCCCTAAAAGAGAAAGCTTTTCAGTATCCACAGACCTGCTAGCATGCTCTGAGAGCATTCCAGTCAGGCCATACAACAAAAATCATATAAAGCAGGGCTGCAACAGATTTTGAGAGTGGCTGCTGCCTTGCCTCGTCTTTGGGCAAGATCCTCTCAGAAGCCATCCCTGAGAGGGGTTTGTCCCACCTGTTTGCAAAGCCTCTGCCAATGGAAAATCCACACCTTCCACAGGGCAAGCTATTACCT
Organism: Psilopogon haemacephalus; assembly: GCA_013396835.1. Lineage (NCBI taxonomy): Eukaryota > Metazoa > Chordata > Aves > Piciformes > Megalaimidae > Psilopogon > Psilopogon haemacephalus. Next base: position 389,817 of record VWZI01005220.1, read on the forward strand.
TTACTGTTAGAAAAAAAACTAAACTAAAACATTTCTGTAATTCAACCAATTTCTATGTGCCTTCTGTGATGTCTTTGATACATCCTCCAGTGCAATGTGAGTTTTCAATCCCTCCAGAATTCTCTTCACCAGAATAAATAAACTCAGCAGCATTTTTGAGGTGATCTTGAGGGGCATTCTCATGTCATGACATAGTGCAAACTGGGGGGCTAAGAAAGTTCAGGGCAACATATCCAACAAGTTCCAGTAGATGAGAAAAAACAAAACAAAACAAGAACAAAACCAAAGAAAAAAACCTCCACACCTGTAGAGGACTTTTTAAAAGGCCTTTTTTAGCCACTCAGAAGGAATGTTTCATCCAAGAGATTTTAATTACTCTGCTGGTTAACTGCTTATGTGTATTCTGCACAAATAGGAATAAATAAATCGATAGGGTTTTTTTTTTGTTTGTTTGTTTGTTTTTTTTAAATGTAGCTCCTTGTTATCAGTTTTAAGGGGGATTGTGAATATAAGGAACAATAAAATCTAACAGGAACATTCTACCTGAAGACTGAAAAATCCCTTGATAACAAAACAGAAATTATGTAATCACAGAACCATGGAATGGTTTGGGTTGGAAGGAACCTTTAAGAATCATCTTGCCATGGACAGGGACAGTTTCCACTAGAATAGGTTGTTGGCCAGGAATAGTTCCAGCGGAGTGACATCCACAAATGACATGCTTAGTATTATGAACACCAGAATGGCCTGGTGGTCAACCTGGACATATACTCATGTGAGGCAAGAATTAGGGGAAAAACAATAAACGTAATGTTGTTGAGGGAAAGGACAATCTCTCTGTAATGTGGATTTCCATATTATAAGGATTTCCATATTATTATATAACAGGAGTTGCCTGCTGGCATGTGTTTGAGTCAGGATTGAGGAGTTCAGGGAAGAAAAAAGTAAGGAAAGACGAACTGAAAGAAAGTGAAGCAGACAAAATATTTTTTTCCCCATTGTAGGAGGGATTATACAGTTCCCATAGACACGGTGCATTAGCCTAGTTCTTCATAAGAGGGGCTGTCCTGGAAAGAGATGAATGGAAACTTCTCTGACCCCCTGTCTACAAATGAAAAGGAAATCATATGTAGAAGAAAATGGAGATAAGTTGTCTATGGGTGCACAGACGTGGGTCTTGGTTACAGCATTGGCCTGGCTAAAGCTCCACACACTGAGTCAGTGAACTTCCCTTGCCTTCAGCGAGCATTTTCCATGACTAAGGGCAGCTGGCACTGACCCAGGCTATGAAGTCCCTGGGAGGTGGTGCTGCCAGCCCTATCCCAAGCGCACCTTGTCTTCCGTGTTTCTATTCCCTTGACCCCTGGAAGGAAACCACTTGTTACACTTGCTGCACCCCAGGGAATCCCTCCCAGCTCTGCTTCTCTAGCAGCACAGAGGCTCCAGGCTTAGCCTGCTCGATGTGCTGCACTTGGGATTCTGTGTAGGGCTTGGGATGTTGTGTCTGTCTGTATATGTGAAGAAGGGTGGGAGCCCCCAGAAGGATCAGAGGATGGGTTGGCCACTGTCCTACATGCACTGGGAATGAAATAATGGCAGAGACTACCACAGAGCCTGCATCAGCCTCTTCAGAGACACAGTTTGGGCCAGAAGTCCCTGCTGCATCCTGCGAACTCTGCCTGGAGCAGAAGAAATCTTGAGCAGACTGGATCAGAGCCCTCCTTCCCACACAGACATGTGTCAGAGGAGAAAAACAAATTGCCTCTCTCCAAGTCCTTGTCCTTCCTCTGACTCTCTTGCTATCGAACTGCCATATGAAAGCCAAGGTCTTAAAGGTGATCTCTCCAGTTCTCTCCACAAGATGGCTTTACCTCAAGTGCAGAAGAGACCAGATTTTGCAGAGGGACATGTGATGGGTGCTACCAAGCTGAGGAACAGTGTAAGTGGAAACAGCAAGACATTTGCAAGGTGAGTTACACAGACAGAAGGAGACTTTAGCAGAGAAAATATGCAGAAAAGAGCTCATAGGAGCTAACAGAGCTGTGCAAGGGGCAGTCCTTTGCATAGGGAGGGTGAGAGCATGGGGTCGTCATAGACTCATAGGATGGTTTAGGTTGGAAGAGACCTCAAAGATCATCTAGTTCCAACCCCCCACCATAGGCTGGGACACCTCCCACTAGAACAGGTCCTCACCCACTTCTTTAGGGATTCACACTACTATGCCTTGGCAGGAGCAAAATATTAATTGATTGATTTTTTTTTTTCCTGTCTTGTGTAACAGCTGGATATGCTACATGTTGGGTAATGGGATATTCACTATCATAATTCCTTCCAGGCAAGACTTACATCTCCCTCAAACAAATAACAGTAAGGAAATCTTACAAGTTGAGTTTGATCCTGGCTTTATCCCTGCCACCTATTAACGTCAAGTTGGAGTGGAACGTGGACAGAAGGCAAAGTGAAGGTCTGTCAGGAGTGCAGAGTGGGGCTCATTGCTGTGCCTTTCCTAGGTCAGCAGGAGCCTTGTTGCTGGAGTCAGCAGCAGACTTGCATTTGACAGACGTTTCCAACATGCAATAGACCACTGCACTGCTCAGCACCAGGCTGTATTTGTGGACTCACACACCCCATATATCAAGTTGAGCATTGCCTTTCATTCCTAGGGGTAGCTTTGTCTCTGAGGAAGAACAAGAAATGAAGAGCTGAGGGACTAAAAGGCACTGGAAAGAACTGAGTTTAACTCTCCCAAGTACAGAGTTACCACTATGGTTCTTTTCCTGGATTTCTTGTAGAGGTGCTTTGATTTCTCTCCAAAGTTTTGCCCAGCCCCACAACTGGAGAAAACCCTGGAGAAATGGTAACTGAGCAGCTCTTCCAGCCAGCCTGACCTCAGGCCTTCTCCAGGCCAGCTCATTTGCTTCTAGAGGGGCTGCCAGCTGGCAAGCACTGAGCTCCCTCACACGAGCTGGCACAACCAAAGGGGTGAATCAGCCCACTGAGAAGCTCACAGCAAGGATAAACAGCTCTGGGGCTGGAGAAAAGTAAATAGTTGGAAATTAGTGGGAAAGGAATTGCAGGAGAAAATTATTGCAGCTCTGCTATACATCTGCTATGCCTCAGATGTGTACTGCAGAGATCATGGCAAACTGGCTGATAATAATGTTATTGAGGATGAAAAATGCCAGATAAAACAGATGAAAATAGAGCAGAAAACAGCTGTATTGTTGAAATTGTGGTATTTTAATAGAGTTAAGGCACTGTCAGAGAAGGATGGACCAAAGACCAAGACCTACTCGATCACTGGATTATGTCTGAGTAGCTCTATGAACATGATAAACTGTAAGACCACCAAAATATATACAAGAAACAAAGTAATTCCTTGTTCTTAGGCAGTCAGTGATCAGGGGCTTGAATCAAACCAGTTTTTACTTTTCAGTGGTTTTTAATTGTTTTTAATTCTGAGAATAGCAAGGTCAAAGAAGTTATCCTGGAAGCATGCAAAACAAATGAATGGGAAAAGAGAAAGAATGGCGGGGAAAAATAATTTTCTTATAGATGCTACTTGCTCCTGACCTCTGACCTCACTTCTGAAGTGTTGTACATCTGCCACACTTCTGAAGTGTTGTACATCTGCCACAGCCACCAGCATGATCAGGCATTGGGTGACCATATGTGGTGGTTTGGCAGTTATCTGCCCTGCCCCCTCCCTGCCCCTACACACACACTTTGAAATAACCCAGGCTAGGACTCAGTTGGTTGGAAGTTAAGGAATGAATCTTTATATTTACAGCTTTGCACAATATATAAGCAGATATTTACAATGTATAGCAGATATTTACAGATATATACAGTAAAAAGGTAATACAGCAACACCACACCCCTCCCAGAGATCAAAATCCCTAATAGGGATAACCAACCACCCCTACCACCTTCCCCCTTTCCCCAGTTTTATCTCACCATCTGTTTTGTGCAGCAGATAGGTGAGGGTAGATCGGCCAGGGGGGGTTAGCAACAGGAAAGAAGTTAGTGAAATTATTCAGATCCAGCTGGGAAAGTCAGAAAAAACCATGCAACAGCAGTCACAGCCCAGAACAGTCTGGAAACGTCTGACTTATCTATATTTGGGTTACAACTCTTAAAACACTTTTTTTCTGTCTCAGTAAAGCTATGAGTGAAGTAGCATCATCAGTGTTTCCCTTTCTCGGCCTATAGTCTCATTTCTCATTCAAATTCTCCAGTTAGTTCAAACCAGCACACCATATCTGTGCCCTTTTCACATGTGGGGAGCTAAAAGACCAAGGACGGCTGTGGCAGAGCAGGGCACTGCCCCACCGGAGGCATCAACAGTTACAGCTCAGCCTGGACACCATTCTCCAGAGCATGCTTCAGCAGCTTCTCTTCTGCAGTAACCTGTCTGGATGGCAGGGGATATCTCTGAAGGACATTTCTCATGCCACTCATGCTGGGCTTGTACCGAGTACTGTGAACCACATGCTCAAAATAAGAACAACTCAGCACAGGCACAGCAGTCCATGAAGAATCCTCTGCTGCTGGGCTCATGCTCCTCAGAGAGCACATGCAAAGCGAATACATGAAAAGCAAGCCCAAATTCCCCTCCTTCCAAATCACATCAGTAGTTGTACCTTGTCTTTGATCCACGGTGTTTTACAGCTTCCCCCAGGAAGAGCAAACTAAGATACCAGCAGGCCAAAATTAAAGGGAAACTCAAAAGGAAACACAAAGGGTCACGGAGTTGGTTGTCTCCCCTCAGGGACACTCCTTAGACTATCATAGCAGAGGCAGGCTTCTTGCACCTCACAAGGTCTTGCCAAGAGCACTGGCAAAGGATAAACAGGGCTGCTCCTGGCACTCTCCACCTCTGCAGAAGGTGTGAAGCAAATGCCTGGACGAAGACTTCTCGCAGACAGGAGCAAAGGGTACATGCGTGGGACAGAGTAGAGTTGATCTGTCCTGAGGCACTGATATCAGCAGCTCATTTTTGCAACACTTCCACCATTTCTTCGGTAGCTTTCCTTGCAATCTGTGGGGTTGCAGACTTGGTGAATGCTAAGGTCTTTTTTAACCTCAGAAACTGAGAAACTCAACATTGAGAAATCGATGGGAGCTTATTTCCTCCTCTTACGTGCAGCAAGCTCAACTCTGTGACAGTGTGTGTGAGTCTGAGGACAAGGGAGCATTGCACCACCAAATCATCTGTGCTTTTCAAATGTATACATGCATCAGCTTCAGTGTGCAGTAAGCTCAGTGGAGAATCAGATATAAGGGAGGGATCTCATATTTGCCTGGGATGTGCAGTGGCATCCTCACATACATGTTTCTACATCCTCCCCCTTGCTGTAATTAATTTTTAATCATTCGAGCAAGTTCCCACATATCCTGTAAATCTCTTTTCACAAATTTTGCTTTTAATGAAACCCTTGCTTGCTTTCAAAAGAAAGTTGGTTTAGGGTGTGTCAGAGTTTGTTCATAATGTGTTTTGTTCACAGTAAACAGCATTTCCTTTCATTCCCATCCAGGGATGGTATTCAGTCATCTGTACTCCACAGAAAATGTGTGATTGTGGCTTTACTGCTGAGTTGCAATGAAGTCACTAAGTTTGCTTTTATCCAAGTGGTGCAGGTTTCAGACCTTTGAATGCATTAACTCCTCATTCTGAATCTTATCCGCCCTCCAGTCTCCTTCTTAGTTCAAGTAAACTAAGAACTGCCTCCAACAAAAGGTTTTATTTAAATAGGCATATTGCAAAAGCACTCTGCCATGTCAGCACCACCACCTTTTTACCTCTTTCTGGATGTTATCTACTGTGAGATAATGAGGGCAACATTCACTTTGCTGTCCTCTATTGTGGCTGTGCCCTGCACTAGTCTTGCACCCTGGAGATTCATCACCTGCCTCAGATCAATCCATCTATTCCCATCTCAGCTTTGTGGAAGAAACCCACAAAAACCCCCATTTTTCTTATTGTTACTTCTTGGCATAATCTTTCGTATTTATTTCAGGCCAGGATAGTGAAGTGGAGCACTGCAAAATTTGAGTCTCAAATTCACCTTTCCAGAAGTCAACCACATCAAAAGCTCTGGAAGCAGAGACAGCCTTTTAACAATATTTTTTCTTATGCAGCAGCAAAATATTTCATTAGTTTTAAAGGTAAACTCAAATTTTGCTGCAAAGCTAGAACAGAATTCCCTGGTTCCATATTTTGCTGGAGCTTGGGACTTGTTTTTATTTTAACATAGAAAAATATAACCCCACATTTCCAGCAGTGATCACATTTCATGGCTGTAGATCATGCCTGTGAAATATTAACTTCTCCCTCTCCTCCCTTCTGTGCTTGGTTTGTACCCTCTCCTGCTCATAGCTTGGACTTTTCTTCAGAAAAACTCACTGGAGTTTTTTAATCACTTGGTTTAGCCTGGAGAAGAGGAGGCTCAGGGGAGACCCTATCACTCTCTACAACTACCTGAAGGGAGGTTGTATCCAGGTGGGAGTTGATCTCATCACCCAGGCACCCAGTGACAGAACAAGAGCTGCACCAGGAGAGGTTTAGGTTGGCTGTTAGGAAGAAGTTCTCCACAGAAAGAGTGATTGGCCATTGGAATGGGCTGCCCGGGGAGGTGGTGGAGTCCCCATCCCTGAAAGTGTAATTTAATAAGAGACTGGATGTGCCACTTGGTGCCATGGTTTAGTTGATTGATTGAATGTTGGGCGATCAGTTGGATTTGATGATCGTGAAGGCCTTTTCCAACCTGTGATGCTTTGAATAAAGTTTTTTAGTGGCACCTCTGCAGCTTAGGGATATTGCAACAGCTGCAACTCTTTTCTGCAGAGGTAGTTAAACTGGTGCAAAGTTGAGTCTCAGCAGCCTGAGCCTGACGGGATTCAGCAAAGGGATGATGAGGATCTTGCCGACATTAGTCACGTACCCAGCACTTCTCTTCTGCAAATCTTGACGTGTTCAGTGAAGGCAGATAAGCATGGTTATCGCCAGCATGCAGAGAGAGGAAATTAAGAGAGGCAGGCCAAAGGTCATATTTTCCCAAGAGCTTCAGGCACCCAGATGGTTTTGTCTCTGAGGAGGTAATTTAAGCCCTGCCAAGAATGTGTGAAGTCCCTACAAGCAGTATAAGCCTGCTTAGGGAGACCACATCTACCCTCACCTGAACAGGACCTGCAAAAGTCTCTCTTGTGACTGCCATGCTGGCAAGGAACTGCTTGGGAGTGATTCACTCCAGATTTATGTGCAAGACTCTCTTTATGTGCTGAGTGCCTGCTCAGTGTCAGAGGATGTACTTGAGTGCAAAATTTCCTCGATGGTATTCTGGGCCAGCTGGCAGCAATCCCCTCACCCCAGGAGAGTGTTGCCAGTCTGTCGATATACAGCTGATGGTTGCATTCCCCTCTGAATTGCCCTGTGCAACGGATTTGGCACCCACGCCAGCAGTCAAACTACCCTTCCCTCTGAGAATGAAGGGTGAAGCATGTTTGCAATGATGTCCCACTGCATCTCTTCTGAAGAGGAATACAGAATCCTACTCTGTAGTGATTTTCAAAATTTCAGCCTGGAATATATTGCCATGGTCTTCCTGCCAATGTAACTGCCAGAGAAAAGCCTTCAGTAGAAGGAAGAGAGTTTCTCAGAAGGGCAATGGCCATCTAGATACAACCCAATAGCAAAGGCAAGAGTAAAGCTCGTCAGTTACTCACCTCTGCTTCAAACCACACTTCCCCCAAGTCATGGGCCAAACATCTTTTCCTCATGCATAGAAGGCTGTGCTAGTGGAGCCTCACATCAGTTGACTGGAATCACTGGTGGAGCCTGGAGTTACAAGGGGAAGATGAATTATTGTTTTGACTGTCTGAGGCAATCAACTGGGAGCATGAACCCAGTGGGTTCAGATCAAACTGCTTTGTAGGCACAGTGGATGCTTCATCCCTCGCCTGTGACATGGGAGTAAGGGAGATCAGTCACTGCATTTCTCATATCCAAATTCATATACTATCCAGCACCCACAGAGGCCCATTTAGCTCTGAGCATGCACCAAGATCTTACTGGGTTTAAGACAGAATCTTTCTCTATTCCCTTCTCTTTCATTGTCCATTCTCATCTCCGACATGAGTCTCTTCAGTCCTCACCAATATAATCTATCCTTTATCATCTCCTTCTCTCCTCCCATCTTAGAGGACCTCATGGGGCCCAAGGTGTTGTAAATGAAGTGTATGTTTGTGCACTTACAGCCAGCAGAAAGGAAAGGCACAGACAGATTCTGGGGTGGAAGAAGAGACACAAATATGTGAAATACCAGCAGAGACTGTTCCTACAAGCAGAAGTGTGGATTGTTTGAATTTTATGTACCACTGCACACATGATAATGTTCTCCAGGAGTTTGTCATATCCTTTTTTGTTCCTGCAGTCCTTACTATTTTCTCTTAAATGTATTGTTTCTATCCAATTTTGGTTCTCTGCTCCCTGCTCTGTCTATACTGGTGTTTATTTCATTACCCTTTTCTGCCATATAACTTCCAGTATGGTCTTTCCTTCTGCTAGAAGTGACATGTGGAAGGGAGGAGAGCAGCTAGAAGCAATGTGAGCTGCACATCAGAGTTTAAAGATGGAACCCAAACTGTTCTAAGCTGCTGTCCTTTCCCACAGAGCTGCTCAGTATTTCATGCCCAGTACTCCAGAATTATATTTTCTGCCTCTTTTTCTAGATGAGAATCTGGATTGGGACCTGCATGATTCCATCCCCTCTGGAGGCACATCATCAGGACTCACCTGTGAGTTGTCCAAATCCACTTCCTCCAGGGAAAATGTCTGTCACAAGGCTGTTTTCTCCAGAATTATGAACCAGAAGTAGCATTATCTCACGTGCAGATGGGAGACAACCTGCTAAGGCCATCCTGCCACCGTGCCAGTGATGCTGAGCACCTTGCTCAAGAGGTAAGCTCCTTGACTCATTCTTTTCCTTCTGTCTCAAGCCTATTCTGGAAGTGGTCCGGTGCTTTGGACTTCTATAACTTGTCCACACTTTACCACTTTTCAACCTCACATCCCAGATTCTGGGCTCAGAAATAGAGCATATCTGTTTCACTTAGACCTTTTCTATTCCAAGACCTCCCACATCCTTTTCCTCTAATACAGCCCATAGCACAAACTGCAATATGGTCACAACTCTGTGCTCCTTGCCAGAAATTTTTGCCAAAAATGAAAGAAACAAAAACCAAACCAAACCACAATGTTTGATAAGTCTGATTCATTTGAAATCCTGAGAAGCTCAAGTGAAATATTTCCACAATGTCTTCCAGCATACTTCTGGAAGCCTCGTCCTTTTCTCTCTGTCAGACTGCAAGGGAAAGAAATGCTGCTGCTGTTGTGTGGCAGAAGTAGTCCAGCACAGCACCTAACTGCATCCTCTGTCCTCCTAAAGCTGGAAAGGCACTGTGATCCCAGCCCTTGTGTTTCTTCCACTGGAGCTTGCCTCAGTATTTTGAAGCAACCAACTGATGACTTGAGAGTTCTGGTTTCCATTAAGCTGGAAGGGAACTGGGAAGAGAACCCTAGAGACCTCTGACAGAGTTCAGCTCTGGCATGGTGGCTGAGTCACTGCTGCCGGAACACAGCAATGGCTTTGCGTCTGAGAGAGCAGCAGGTCACATTCGCAATTGGTTTTGAAATCAGATCTGTAGCTGTAGTCTGCCTTGTACCAGAGACAATTCATCTCCACTGGCAGCTCCTCTAGGGTGCTTTCAAGGCCCCTCCTGTCTGTGTGTACCATAGATCAATTTCTCAGCTGGTTCTGCAGGTTTTTATAGTCCTGGGAGGGAACAGGACTTAGTTGCTACTCTCCTGCTTGGCCCCATATTGTCTGTAGGCCCTGCAATTCTGTTACTGTATTACACTGATGCTGATATTTGGACCATTAAACAGTGATATGCCATAAGAAAGCTCTGGCTAGACTTCTAAATGTGAACTGTGAAGAGGACTTTTGAAATACCTGTAACTCATGCATGTGACTGCAGTGACCTGAAAGAGTGTGAGAGCACTGTCCCGCTGCTGGCATATCGTGGACAGAGCCTGCTATGTGACTAGCTTTATCTTGTCGATTGTCTTTTAAACACTAAGGACTGCATATGAATCCCACTGGACTGTCCCATCCACCTGCACCATCACCAACCACTGCAACTCTCCACCATGGTAAATCCTAGGATGCACAACTCTCTGACCTTAGCTGCAAAAGAGTGGGGATACTCCTCTAGACCCTTGCAAGCAAATAGCATCAAACCACCACTACAGGAGGGTGAACTTTCTCCTGAGATTTGTGTGGACCTGTATTCAAGCTGCAGAAGGTTCCATCAAGGTGCAGATCAGGAGGATTGGTTTTAGAAGACTGTTCCATTAATGAGTTCTTTAAAATCTGGTCTCTTGTGCTCCACGTAAATCAAATTTCCAACAGCTTCATAAATACGTCACCAATAGGAGGCCTTTAGAGTAAGCATACTGCAGTTTCCTGACATTTTTGCTCATCTATCTTGACATTTCTGAAGGGCATGAGAGGCCCAAAAAAAGAAACAGTGATCCCAGGGCACCATATGTTTTCAATTCCATCCTGCACTGGTATAATAGATGGTCTTATTATAAATATGCAGCAGTTTTCCAGATGATCTTTCTCCCTTCATCTTAAAATGACCTGGTACAACTGCACAGAGTGGAAAAGGCTGGGAAAGAGAATGAACACAAGTGGGAAGAGTCCTGGGAGGCACCCATTTAGAGTGAGTTGATGTACTACATTAATATTCAAGTTACTAACCTGGGCTGTGATGCTGCAAACGTTTAAAGAAACACAACTTGACTCTGACAAACAGTTGCACAGCAATGCCTGGCAGAAGTTTCCAGCCTCCATACACCATTTCCCCTACTCCTCCATCCCTCCTGCTGTTTTGTTTTTTTTTTTTTTTTTTTTTTTTTTTTTTTTTTTTTCTTTTTTTTTTTCCCCTCAGGTTCTGTCCTGATTTCTTAAAATCTTTCTGTGAATGATCATTTCTGTACAAGGCAGCATGTGGGTTGAGCAATTGCTCTTAGCAACTGTTATTTATCATATGGCTCTGTCTGCAAGGGAGTGAGGCTTTTGTAAGACTTTGTTCTTCTTTTAAACAGCCAAACAATCTGTTAGAATTAATATAATACAATAAAATTTAATGTAATGTAATAAAATACTCTCACTTGTTAGAACAACTGTGATCTGTAAACCAGTGCAGCTGTAGCAATCCAAGGAGCTGTTCTGGCATTTCAGAGGTTACTGGGTTACTGTCTATCACCTGACTGTTCAGGTCATCACTATTAAGAAGATGGACTAATGTATACCTGTCTGCACTTATGTACATGATGGTCTAACTGTTTGGGCTGCATGTCTGTTTTGGGCTGATTTCTACACGTGTGCAGGAGTTAAATTCAACCAGAATGACTGAGAGAGAAAAACCTCCACACCATTTCTGGTGGCAGCTTTCTTAGAAAAGAACCTGAACATACTTGTGTTTTGGAGAGGGGACTAAAACATGGACAATGAGAATGATCTGTACATCAGGACATACCCTTGGCCTCAGGTGTGGAAATCCACCTTCACTGAGCCATCCAAATTGTATGGTTCAAACTGCAGCTTGCACATGAGGAGAGACATGCTGGAGCACAGCTGAAATCTCCATGGACTTTATGCACGCTGGACAAGCTGCTGCCTCCCACAGCAGTTACAGCAACTGGCTTGGTCAGCCACAGACTCCAAACCTGGGAAAGGCAGGACTATTTTCACTCCAGCAGAGGGCAAGGAGTCAGATGAAGTCATGGAGTGGCTGAAGAAAGACAGAAAAGCATCCTTTAATTCAGTGGACCTTTGCCTTGAGTACAGCTACAAAAAAATCACAGTGGGTTTTCTCTTTCCAGAAGCTTTTTGGAGAATACAACTACCTGAAGGGAGGTTGTAGCTAGGTGGGTGTTGGTCTCTTCTCCCAGGCAACCAGCAACAGAACAAGGGGACACAGTCTCAAGTTGTGCTGGGGGAGGTATAGGCTGGATATTAGGAAGAAGTTCTTCAATGAGAGAGTGATTTGCCATTGGACTGGGCTGCCCAGGGAGGTGGTGGAGTCACCATCCCTAGAGGTGTTCAAGAAAAGACTGAATGGAGCACTTAGTGTCATTGGATAGGGCTGGGTGCTAGGTTTGACTGAATGATCTTGGAGGTCTCTTCCAACCTATTCTATTCTATTCTATTCTATTCTATTCTATTCTATTCTATTCTATTCTAATAAGTGCTTGGTTAGTTACAGCACTCTGTGTAGTTCCCTGAGCGTGGCAGTCTGCACCTGAGTGCTTATGGTGTGGACCTGGAAACCTCATCTGTACAAAAACCCCTACAGTGGGAGTCTTGACATTTTCTCTTACATTATCTCCAGCTCTGACTTGTGCAGCAGAATTCACATCATAATATCTGCAAGCAAACTAGCTGAGAGATTAGTAGAACAAGACATGGGAAAAGAAATTCCATTAAAAGGGGCATAGAGCTGTAAGTGGTTTCATCAAGGCAGCAGCCTAAAAATGAACAAGATGGTCCGTGGGTAGATTTGGTTCCATAATAGTGTGTTTTGCGCTCATAAAGCAGTTTGCATGAAATGGTAAAATGAGGCACAGAGAGAATGTAACAGAGAGTGTGTTGGTGGCAGCGCTTCAGAAAGGACCCCAGACTCTGTCCAACCCACCTTTCAGACAAGGTTTTTAGACTGCCTTATACATGAGAGCCCAGCACCACCAACAAGCATCAGAGGGTGGCCCAGCTGGTTGAGTGCAATGCTCCAAATGCTTCTGGAGTCTGACCACATGTTACAGTGGAGAAGCTGAAGGTGAGCAAGGGCAAGGGCAAGGAAAATTTCTGCAAGTGAAAGAGATGATTTGAAATGTTAAAGGGGGATGTGGGAGAGCAGGATGCAGATGAGCTTGTGATAGTGAGTGTGTCTCTGCAGTACAGGTCCTCAATATGTTGCAGTCGTTACATTTTAAGATCAGAAGAGTTTGCTGCCATGGCTTACATTATCTGCTTAGCACTTGCATTTTCTCCAGGTCCATATTCTGTGGTTAGCCCAGAGGATATCCTATTTTGAAATATTAGTCTTGGTTTTAAAAAAAATAGTCCATCATATACAAAGTCTGGGTCACTATGGATCATATATTTATCCAGATTATCTTCCCCTCTTAATTTTATCACCTCTCCCACTGTTTTGGTTTCACCTGGAAACATTACTAGCAGTCATCTGATTTCTTCCAGATTAGTGATGAACATGTCCCTGAAGACTCAACAAGAGGAAGACCTTTGCAAGACTCCATTTATCTTCCATTATATTTTGAGGTGTAACACTTCACTTTTAAAAAATCCTTTTAATGTGTCTCTTACAGGTTTTCTATCACTGTAGCTTCTTTATTAGGAGCTACATGGTAAACAAAGCATTTTATGGAAATGGAAGCTTATACTCTATGCAGTTACTCTTATCAAACAATTCTGTAAATTCCTGAAAATATCACACTGGGAACCCCAGGCCTCTTCTTCACAAATAATCCATTGACATAATTTGTATTAAATTTCTCATACTCCTCATAGTAAACTCCTAGAGTAATTCCCTTCTGTTAAAGGTAGGGCAACTGACTTGGTCTTCACCAGGTCATTCCATTTACAGCTAAATAAATATAAATTGAGTATTTAAAGAACTTTATCACTCCAAAGAACTCAGAAAAATTAAAACAGTATACTCTACAATAGAAAATAAAGCAGCAAAATATTATTTGTCTGGCAGCTGGGCTCAGTGATCTTAAAGGTCTTTTCCAACTGAAACTATTCTATGATTCTGTCATTCTAGGTGAGTTAATTTTCTTCATAAGCCATTATCTAAACAAATGCATTTCTTGACAAGTGCTAAAAATAAGTGCTTTAGTTTTTCAGCTGAGCAACAGTGTTTCCAGTTTTGTTAGTGTGTTATCTTTACACCGACTTTAGTACTTTTCGTGACAGTTTCTGTGTGTAGTTATTCAGTCCAGGTGAAAACTAAATATCCTTCAAGAAGCATAAGAAATAGCAGCATGAATGATACAAAGGGCAAAGAATAGTGCCTGTGATGGACAGACAGGACTAGAACAACCTAATCACAATCCATGAAAGCAAAAAAGGGGAACAGCACTCAAAATGGAAAGCATGCCAGCTGAAAACAAACCTTCATCAGGATCTTAGACAACTGGAACTCCTGCAACCAGTGACTCCGACTTTGGGTAGTGGAAGGAGGAAACACCTTCACAAAGAGTACCTTTTCCTGAAGAATGAACCCAATATGGTAGATTGCCAAATGCTTGCTTTTCAACACCAGCCACTGCATACTAGCCTTTGCCTTGAAGATTTGTTAATAACTCTGCATATTTTCTCCTGCTTTTTTTGGTGCTCCTCTTCTAGTGTGACTCAAGACCATAAGAGCAATATTTCAAATTAATCCAACCCAGGAAACCTTTGACTTGTTCAGCCCATGTGTAAGACAATTGTGTGGATATGAAGTAGAATATACTTTATCCCGTTGCACAGATAATCTCTAGAGTTAGTTGGGGTTTGCTCCATCATCACAGACAGGCAAGATTTTTACAATGTAGCCTATGATGTCTTTACAAAACCAAGTCTTGCAATATCAGTGTCCACTTCCCTTCAGGAGAGGGACTTCTCACATTTTAGGCTTTACTTACTTCTCTCATAGACATTCACAGATGCACCTCATGCTGGATGTAAACTCCAAAGACCTCACACACACACACTCACACACACACACACATTCCTAAGATGAGCAGTCTTCTCCAGGACACCCAGCAAGTCAGGAATGAAGCTGTTAAAAGTGCACATCATGGGTCCTCACTTGTGAGCTAAGAGGAGATCCTTGAGGACCAGTGCCTCTTGATTGCAGGACAAGTCCTATAGACTTACTCTGCTAATTTAAGTGGTCCTGAACTGTGTGTTAGCTATTAATCATCACTGTTTCAGGAACAATGCATACCTCTCAACAGGGAGGGAGTTCCCAAGCAAGTCCTTTCTTAATTTCTCCAGTGGCAAAGAGCAGTTGGTTGTGCTGCAGTCACCACTAATAAATTACGCAGCACTTCTTTTGTCACAAGACATGCTCACAAACACACACACAGTTCCAATATCTAAGCCTGGGTAATATTTATTAGCAAGTGCTGATGTGTTAAATACCACACCTCCTTGAGTCTATGTGCAATTTTTTTCCCTTCTCTTGCCCTGTGAAGAACTGGGACACAACCAACCCTGAGTCCCTTTTCTCTGCAAGTGCCCTCAGGCAGAAGCTTTTATGCCTGCAAAACTGGAAGCATCAGCACAAAACTGCCTAGGATTAGACCCTTTGCCTTTTATGGCAAAACAAACAGGTCTTCTTGAGGTCACATTCAAAATGACTGTGAAAAATGTGATGGGGGAAAGTTTTGGCTGCTTGCCAGTAGCTGTTCACATGTCTTTGTTCCTGTTGATGAAAACCATACTGATTGCAAAGCTGACATCCTTGTGGACTAGCCGCACATGCACACAGAAACTGTTCAGCTATAATCTGTTTGGGGCAGCAGAGCTGAGCAGATTTTGCACACAGCTTCTCATCAGTGCTTTCCTGATCAAGGGAAGGTTGCACCAGCGACCCAGTCCCTTGCTCACATTGTTTTGCCACTGTATCTGGGACACCTAACAAGTCCCCCAGCACAGCTGCTTGATTTTCCCTCACACAATTTATCACAGATTTCCAAAATCTGAAGGTGCAGCTTTGATTTCTAATGCATTAACAGGACGTGTTGATACAATATTAGTTTAGCGGGATGCAGTGAGCAGATGTTTGGGGCTTGGAAATTTGTTATTAAGGTACTCTTCTGGTTCACAATTCATTCCTTTGGACTGAAAGAGCCTGCCCTTCTTCTTTGTGTAGCTCTTTTTGATCTTCTCTCTGTGACTCTGATAATGGTCCCTCCTCCACTTAGGAAGAAAAATCCTTTTATCCTCTTTTTCCCTCTGGGTGTTTGGCTCTGTTCTCTGGCTTCAGAGAGGTGATGGGGGATAAAGCTAAAAGATCCCTCCAAAAATAGTTCTGATGATTAGGACTCTTCCTGCCCTTGGAGGGCCTGGATGTATTATCTTCTGCCCAGCTCTGGCTTCATTCCTGCTTCATGAAAGGATGGGCAGAGCTCAGGGAGGCTGATGCAGAGGTCCAGCTTAGCCAGATTGAAAAACCTCTCTTCTCTGTGCCAGAGATAGATACTGCTGTGAAATCAATGGGAAATTTGCACGAGCAGCCACACTCAAAGGTCCCTCTGACATGGGCAGCTTCCTAATGTGATCTCTTCCCTGTCTTTGCTGCCAGATGCAGAGGGATGGGGGAGCACCTGCAGTTGGGTGGCAGTTTTTGATTTCCCTTAAGACCTTCTCAGTCTCTTCCAGTATTGTTTTTCTCACAGGAAGCAGAGAACAGAGGACCTGCTTGCCTGCCTTGTTTCTTAAGTAAGGGAGTGATGGTGGATGCAAGGTGCTGACTCTCTGGGCTGAGACATGCTTAGACCTGACCTCTGTGACCTTGCTTGTGTTTTGCCTCTTAAAGGCAATTTCCCAAACTGTGCCAAAGAAAGGCAGATCTCAGAACAACTTTGCCCCAGCAGAGCCATGTCCTGCCATCAAACTCCCCCACGAAGCCCAAGAGAGGGTGAGGACAGCCCTTACCTTGCACCTTTGGAGTCCTCCAGAGGTTTTATGCTCTGAGAAGCTGCAATGTCAACAAGCACTGCAGGTTGCTTAGGAAGGCCTTCATGGTTGTGAAGAAAGCCCCCAAAAGAGAAACCTGACATGTCCATGGACATTACGCAGACCTGAATTATTAATTGGAAAATATGTAAGCAAAACGGAGATGGTTTCCTCAACAGATGAACAGTAGCTGCAAGGGTCAGTAAAAAGTGCTTTCTACTGGGCGAGCACTTTTAAGCAAGCCTGGAGTGATTCTGGTGTAGAAGCTGTGAACAAAGAAATGAGGACTTGGGTCTTATTTTGTCTGTTTGTTTGTTTCAGCTTCTAGCTCCAAAATGTCAGGAGCAAAGTTCATATCTGTGAACATCATGGCAAAAAACCTCCCTGCTGTGTAAGTGGGGTGTTAGCTATACAGCGAAGAAAGTAGTGCACCGAAAGCTTGATGTCATCAAATGAAAACTTCTTGTGCTGCTCAGGCTGTGAATGAGGTAAAATAATTAAAAGTTTGAACAAAGCACTTTCCAACTCCCTTCTGTTCTTTTCCCTTAGGCATTTGATACATTGCTTCATCTTAACAAGGGGATCCATGCTTAATTTGAGCCTGGATCCAAATCACCTGAGCCCCAATTGAAAAGTAAATGCAAAGTCAAATCAATTTCATGTAAAGCTGAGTACAGACAGCTACTGGGAATTACAGCCACTGCCAGCAATTATCAGAGTTGTGATGGTTATTTCCAGAGACACTTCATATTTTGCTTTTGCAGGCTGCACTTCCTAAACACAACTCTAAAATTGACTTTTATGCTTCAGCACTGAAATGTTATTAATTCACTAAAAATTATATATTCTGAAAGCTTGTAACTTGCCAATATCCTTAATTAACATTTTAAAAAAATATTTCTACATATGAAATGTGCCTCCTATTTAATTTAATTTTCAGAAGTCTCTTAGAGACTTCCTGTCATTATCTCCAGATAACACAAGTCAGTAGTTCTCTCTTTCACTTCTGCAGTCACTCTCTAAGAGTGAACAAGGTCTGGGGCAGAAACTTCCTGCACTGATGACATGACTTCACTGAGTGGCTCATGACTCACCTAGAAGGTTCTGATAAACCATCCAATCCACCCAGTATCCTTTTCTACATTCTGAGGTGCATAGACAGCAAACATCTGCCCTTCAGAGCAATGGTTATAGCTGAAGAGATTCACCAAAGAGTCTACAACACAGTGCTGGCAGAAGAAAGACAAACCCTGCATTTAGTGTGCTCACTTGCCTGCAGAAAAGATATCCTGTCCAGCGACACAGACAACTCTTTGGACAGAGCTGGCTCTCCATCCGTGTCAGAGGGCTGGTTCCTTCTCTGCAGGCTGATCCTGTGCCAAGGACACGGGGCTGTGAGAGAGGTTTGGTTTTGATACCTCCTGACTGAAGTGGGCAGGAAACACTCACTGCTCATTACTGGTCTGTAGAACTGGGACCACAGATGCCAAGCAGGGGAGGAACTGGAGGATTTGGAGGTCTCTGAGAAACTCTGAAGAGAAGCCAGCTCTCTGCCTTCTGTCGAATGTCTATTTGCATATTAATGATGATACTTTGCACAGAAACAAGAATATTTAATATAGCGTTTCAGAATCAGGGAGGAGAAACAACTTGTGAGCTGAGTGACCTGTCATATGAAGCAGCTGAGCTGAAGAGCCTGAAAACAACTTTGTGGCTCAGTGAGTTTGTGCACAGTTAAGAAAAAAAAAAAAAATTTAAAAAATCCAATGCTAAATATGAACTTTTTACAATAACCAAGATCAAGGTAAGGAATCTGTAGTCCAAGAGACAGTTTATTGTACTGGATCATGTGTTCATGGTGAATGTTTCAATTTGCCATTTTAAATATACTTTTGCTAGTGATTAGCAATGAAAAAAATTCAAACAGCTTGCTTGGAAGGGGCTGTACATTGGTTTAGAGTGGAGTTGCAGCTACAGGGACTGTTTACATCTATCAACGCTACTCAAGTAGCTTTCTGAGATGGGCACCCTTGTAATAAATGTCACTCCAAGTTCTCTTAACTGGGAATACAGTCTTGAAAATAACAGCTTGTGATTTTATTCAAATTACTTACTGCAGCAGCACAAAATTTGGCCCAAGCTGTTTACGTATTGGGGTGGATCCAGGACTACAGAGGTCAGAAAGAGTTCAAGTTCATACATAATGTATGGCATGTTTTAATAAGGCTCCTTTCATACTTCAGTTTGTCTGCCTGCCTTTGCATGAAGCTGTAAAGCCACAGGCAGCACTGTTTAAAATTAAAAAGGCACAGCTAAACCCCTCACTCTCTGCACTTTTAAAGTTAGGTCTGTTTTCCAGGTCACTCCACCAAGCCCCATCCCAGCTGTGTGAGGCGGCGCGGAACGCCTGCCCTCCGAGCTAATTATCCAGCTCTTTGTTTCAGCTCCTCTGTTTGCTCAGGGCATATCAGCCGTGGGAAATTTCTGCCTTTGCTGGGAAGCTGCTGATGGTGGAGCAAAAACGTTTTTACATAGATTAGACCTTTAAAAGTGGTTATTAATACCCACTAATATGGATGGACACTTTCTGCTATACATTGCTTTCCTTTCTTTCCCAGCTATTAAGCAATGCAGCATCATGAGAGCCAGTTCTGCAAGATGCTGAGCCTTTGGCTGTCATCCAGCAAAAACTTAAATATAGGGAGAGTCCCATTGACTTCATCTGGTTGGAATGAGCCCTTAGGCCCAGATCCTCAAAGGCATCTGGGCAATCAGCTCCTGAGATCCAGATTTAGGGTCTATTTGCCTGTGTAATATATGTGGTGCCTGTGACAGGGACTGTTTCATCAAACACCTCTTCCCTTTGGCTGTACCATTTTTGCAAGATATGGATTCACAATTTTCCCACTCACGACTGGGGCTTAGAGAACTGTATGTACTCTTAGAGAACTGGATCTGAGCTTCTCACTCATATAAATGTGTCCTATTTATGAATGTATCCAGCAATATAAAGAGCATGAATCTGTGTTCCAGCAGCAGGTCCGGCTTTACAACCTTCTTCCCATGTACAAGATAACTATTGTCATCCTACTTTTTGAAGTGAGAGAACAAATGCTAGTGAGCTTATACAGCTCACCAAAGGTCACACAGTGGGTCAGAAGTTTTGCTAAAAAGAAAAGGAAAAATCAGATTTCAGGAGCCATTAGACAGCACAGCTCCTCCTGCAGGTGTACAGTGTGGGGTGAGTACCTGCCTGTTTTCCAGTCAGGCAGTGCACAGAGCTGGCAGATGGAATATGGTCAGTCCCATGGGTGAAAGTGCACTTTCTGCAGTAATTGAGACAAATTTGAAGAGTGGAATACTTTAAAACTTCTCAATTCCAGTCTCGGACGTGGTTTTATTTGTAATTCTCCTTCTCTTCCCACTTACTCTCACCAGAGGAAACCTAATTTTCAGGCTATAGTAGAGAAACATGCTGTGGTCAGGCTCAGACCATGCAGACCAGGACTCCAACACGTGTTATGGCTCATGTTGTAGAGCAGCTTAAACGTGGCTTTCCTCTGCCTTCCACTCAGAGAGGAAACACTGCAGAAAAGCAAGTGTCTGACTGTGTTGCCAAACTGAGTGCTGGGTAAACACAGAGGCTGCAGTAGATAAGCATGAATTTGTTTCACTTTCTCGAGATGCAACTCCATGCCAATGTATGTAGCTACATCAATACACCAGAAGTATGCCAACTTCAAACACTCTGAATTTCTTTAACAGTGATTACACCACTTCTTTTACACCACAGTACATTCCAGTCTTGCTTGGCAGAAGGAAGGTGCTTCCAGCATGCAGCAGTGGGCGCCTGCTCAAATATCAGAGGCAGATTATGTAGAAGGTCCTAAACATGTTTTATGATACTTAGGATGGGATTCAGCTTTACTTTCATGTACCTCCAGACTCTGGCTCTTTATTTACTGTTTTGATATCCAGGTTCCTATATTCATTGCTGGAAGCCAGGTACTCCTCAGCCTAAACATAGGCTTCCAAACCCATTTGACATGCTGCAGAGCATCCCCACCTCATCTCTAGCAGCTGCTCCAAAAGGGCATGGATGTCACTTAACTTCTGTGATAATCTGCCAGCCTTGTGGGGATGTCCCAGAAAACCCCCTTGCCTATGTGTGGGTAATCTTGTATCTTCATTCAGGTTAATTTTGTGTTTGCTCTCCTTACAGATCCTGTCATTGCACATCCTTTATGAACCTGCCATTTTCATGCTGACATTTTCTTCTTGCTTGGACAGCAAATGCATTTTAGGCCAAATGCGAAGATGCAAGGACAGAAAGTGGAAATGGTGTTCCATTTTTGCAGTTTTGACAGCAAGGCTAGGAAGCAAATATGCTAAATCTTCACAAGGGAGACCTGAAGGAGATTCATTGTGTACCAAGGTCCTTCCTGAAACACTTTTCCATCTGGAGTGTCTCACTGATGCCAGACTGAAGCTCCTTGGGAGGTCACAAATGCAGAGTGCAGAGCCAGACACTGACTCTGCTCACCCTGGCCAGTGGCTGCAGGGAGGCTCAGGGCATACTGTAGCAAGGAGAGAAGGAGTAGCAGGGACACTTGCTGCCCTTGCTGGGGCTGGCTAGTGTGTTCCACTGTCTCTGAAGTCAGCTGCTTCCCCATGCCACTCTGTGGGATGAGCTGCTCAGAAATGCTCTTAGAGGCAGCATCTCTCTGCCTGCCTGACCTCAGCAGGGAGCTGCAAGGCCTCAGTGAAGCCCAAGGTACCAAGCTGCCAACTGCTCAGAGAGGACGAAATAATGTGCAAGGCTTAGCTTCCCAGCATGGGCAGGAAGCTATAGTGACAGCTCCTCCATGCAGGCCCACAGTGACATTTTTCAGCCCAGTTCTAGGGAAGTGCACTTAGCCTTTGCTAAGATACTACTGAGGCATGCAAAGACCTGTAGATGTTTGACCCAATAAATGTAGCTTGATGGATAAGAATGCTGCCTGTAAGATCACCAGGGCAAAAATCTAGGAAGGAGAAAAACTGGTTAAGCTGAAGATAATACCAGCCCAAAAATGCATGTAAGCCAGCAGTGAGTTTACAAAATGTCAGGGGCTGGAAGGGACCTCAAAAGATCATCTAGTCTAACTCCCTGTAAGAGCAGGATTACCTAGACCAGATCACGCAGGAACACGTCCAGGTGGGTTGTGAATATCTCCAGAGAGGGAGACTCCACAACCCCTCTGTGCAGCCTGTTCCAGGGTTCTGTCACCCTCACAGTGAAAAAATTCCCCCTCATGTTTCCATGGAATGTCTCATGTCTCAACTTCCACCCATTGCCCCTCGTCCTGTCATTGGGCATCAGCAAGCAGAGCCTGACTCCATCC
Organism: Psilopogon haemacephalus; assembly: GCA_013396835.1. NCBI lineage: Eukaryota > Metazoa > Chordata > Aves > Piciformes > Megalaimidae > Psilopogon > Psilopogon haemacephalus. The sequence goes on from VWZI01005220.1 coordinate 412,021, forward strand.
TCCTGGCACTCACCTTTTACATATTCATAAACACTGGTAAGGTCACCTCTCAGTCTCCTCTTCTCCAAGCTGAAGAGCCCCAGCTCCCTCAGTCTCTCCTCATAAGAGAGGTGTTCCATTCCCTTAATCATCTTTGTGGTTCTGCACTGAACTCTCTCAATCAGTTCTATGTCCCTCTTGACCTGGGGGGCCCAGAACTGGACACAGTACTCCAGATGCGGACTCACCAGGGCAGAGCAGAGGGGAGAACCTCTCTCAGCCTACTAGCCACACTCCTTCTAATACATCCCAGAATGGCATTGGCCCTCCTGGCCACAAGAGCACACTGCTGGCTCATGGTCAGCTTCTCATTCACTAGTACTCCCAGATCCTTTTCCCCTTTGCTACCTTCCAACAGGTCAGTCCCCAACCTATGCTGTTCCCTGGGGTTGTTCTTTCCCAGGTGCAAGACTCTACACTTGCCCTTGTTGAATTTCATCCATTTTCTCCCTGCCCAACCCTCCAGCCTGTCCAAGTCTTGAGTTTAGTCTGGTCACCAGTACAGGAGGAGTCTTTCAGCAGGAGCTGGACACTGTAGTTGCTGAAAACAAGATAGATGCACATCAGGGTATGGTAGGTAGTGTTTGATGTAGAAAAGAACCAGGGTCTGATGCAGCGCAGCCCTTGGAGCTTGCATTTCTTAATCTTTAGCATCAGTGAGGCAATTCAAGGCACACAACATGCATCTTCAAAGTAAATTCTTCAGATTGTTTTAAACACAGGTTCCCCATCCAACATAGGCATATGTGACTAGAACAAGACCTCACTTTGCCAGTCCTTGTGGCCAGAGACATTGAAGAGCAAACTTCCTAGACCCCAAACCTCAGTCAACTCTCCTCTATCAGATCATATGATTTAATGACACTTCCATTTCTGCTTTTGAATACCAAAAGATCATCACAGCATAGACACGGGCTTGCTTAATGTATTGTAAAGAAGAGGACTTTTGTTTAGAATGATGATTCGACAAATACCAACATCAAACCTTTCTTGCTTAGGAGAGCTGAGTTCCTCCAGCTGAGTGCTAAGTTTATTAAAAGCTATGGATGGTTTAGCTAATTCCCTAAGCAAAACCCAGCTTTGTTTAGGCTTAGAGAGACACTAAAAAGGATTAAATGCTACAAAATGGCATTTTCATGCCTCATTTAGTTACTTCTTCCCCACCACCCATTCCCATCTTTGTCCTGACAGAATGGTAGAGGACAAGATGCGGGACTATGAAGGGAGGGAAAGGCCAGAAGCAGGTTAATGGTGACTTTGTGAAATCTCTGCTGGTTTGAGAGAGGTAAGGCTACAACCTGAATTGACTGTTAAGTGTCAATATGACACGGAGCTGCAGGTGCTGCAAGCAACACTGGGCTGATGGCTTTCATTTACTGAACCAGCCCCAAATTAACATGATCACCGAGCAGGGAGGAAGAGAACAGCATAAGGAAAATTTTCTCTTGCAGCTCCTGAGCATTTAAAAGTGCTCAGATTCTGAATCTCGTTTATACAGACTGGAAGCTTTAATACATCCCCTGTAATTTCCTTGCACATGTCCACAAAATCTCCTCTGCAGGATGTTGGCTGAGTGGCAAATTGTACTAATTGTAAATCTACAATTCATAGCAGGTGCTTGGTTTTGGCTCTAAACTTCCTCTTTAGATAGTCCTGAAGTGAAAATCTGACTCTGCTCTTTGTGTAACTCTCCCTGGAAGAATGAGGCACCAGCACAGATGAAGGAAGTATTGAAATTTTGAGGAAATAATGTGAGGAGCTTCCCTCTGTGCTGCTGCACTGGATGGGTACCCTCTGAAATGCTTTCTCACAGACTCCTACTTCTTGAGAGGCGTCAGTGCTTGGTACTGAAAACCAGACTGCTCCTGCCACTCTGATGAAATTCTGCAAGACAACTTGAAGACAGATGGTTCTTCTGTGTGAGGCTGCACTTCCTTTCAAATTGTAAGCATCAGCAATTGAAAATGGTCACTTTTGGTTCTGTTCACACACATTGCAGTTCACTGGGGGTCACTTCTATGTCAAAGAATGAAATTCCTCTCCTGGTGAGTAAAGTTTGACCCTTTGCAGAGCTAATCCTGACCATCTCTATATGCTGACCTCTTATTCCAAGAGAAGTGACTTGCAAAGGAGCAAGGCTCTCTTCTCTGGAGTGTATCTCCATATACCACTATGTAGTAGAATAGATTAGAATAGAAAATAGAATAGAATAGAATAGAATAGAATAGAATAGAATAGAATAGAATAGAATAGAATAGAATAGAATAGAACCAGGTTGGAAGAGACCTCCAAGATCATCCAGTCCAACCTAGCACCCAGCCCTAGCCAATGGCACTAAGTGCTCCATCCAGTCTTTTCTTGAACACCTCCACGTACAGTGACTCCACCACCTCCCTGGGCAGCCCATTCCAATGGCAAATCACTCTCTCTGTGAAGAACTTCTTCCTAAGATCCAGCCTATACCTGCCCTGGCACAACTTGAGACTGTGTCCCCTTGTTCTGTTACTGGTTGCCTGGGAGAAGAGACCAACACCCACCTGGCTATAACCTCCTTTCAGGTAGTTGTAGACAGCATTGAGGTCACCCCAGAGCCTCCTCTTCTCCAAGCTAAACACCCCCAGCTCCCTCAGCCGCTCCTGATAGGGCTGTGTTCCAGGCCCCTCACCAGTTTCATTGCCCTTCTCTGGACACATTACAGTACCTCAATATCTCTCTTGAATTGAGGGGACCAGAACTAGACACAGAACTCCAGATGTAGGTCAGAACTGGACTGAGCTGAGGTTAATTCTCCTCAAAATATCTTTCTAACGCTGTGTTTTGCAATGCTGTAGTTGAGCCTTGATGAAGCTATTGTGGCTACTGCTAAGTTGAGCACCCAGGTTGGGATTTTTTACATCTCCCCACCCCAAGATGCTGAGAGGACATAGCCAAAACAGTTGATCCAGACTGGACAAAGAGATGTTCCATGCCATATGATGTCAGCTCAGATATAAGAACGAAGTAAAAGAAGGAAGTTTGGGGAAGATTTAGTCCATGACGTCTGAACTCCAGAAGTAACCACCAAGCATAGAGAGTCCTGCTTCCTGAGACCCAACACCATCCTGATGATGGGAAGTAGACATTAACATCTCTCTCTGCTTCTTCTTCCATGTGGTCTATTGCTTTTGCTTGTCATTATTACATTGCTTCTATCGTCTCACTGGCTTTTGTTATATTTCCCCCTGTACATTTAAGAAGTGGAGTGATAGAGTGGTGAACATTTGGCTCCCAGCTGGGGCAAAGCCACCACATGCTATCTCCATTAAGAGGGACAGGAAACAATCTGGACACTCAGGCTAGATGGCAGGGGACAATCTGTGTCTGTGCTTCCAGAGTGAGATATCGGCCTTCAAAGCAAGGCAACTGCCTATTGGAAATGGTGAGAGCAAGCACAAAATGCTGAAATTGTCTGTGCATGAGTGGGTTGTGCATTAGCACAGGGCTTGGGATGCACACCAGGACCATTCTGCAGGAACAGTTTAATCCCTGCATCTCACCCCTCAGTACTGATGGAGGATGTAGGCTATTTGCCTCAGTCCACTCCAGCAAGGCCCCAGCTGCTTTCTTGACTTACTGTCTTTCCAATCTGGGTGTATGACACTTTCCCAGATGCCTGTCACTCAACTGAAAGGAAGGTGGCAAACTATGTGTGCGTCCATTCTGTGTCCACTGCAGCCCCATTTTGTGAGCTCAGTAGTGCTGGGGTATGGCAATCTATCACATGGGGGGAAGTATGGAGCCCTTGGTGAAGAAACCCTACTCCCATATCAGATTTGATGAGATGCTAGCAGTCATGTGACATAGCTTCCCAGCAAGATCTAATTGTGGAGTTATAACCTTCCTGTGTCACTTTTCCAGTGAAATCCTCTTCATAAAATGTTCCCCTCTTCCAGGGCTTCTGAAAACACAAGGCACTGCTTTGGCACAGCTGTCTTGGTATGAGTCCCTGAATGGTTTCAGGACATGTGAGAATTTTGTAAACTTCACTTATTTTTACACTTTTTCCAATGTTCTGCAAACTTTTGGTGACCTTCCAGAAGTCTGTGACTGATGCTGTGTAGGCAAGACTTGTCTAGACAGTAATGAATAAGGCTTTTAATGGGAATGGGGAGGTCTGGGGAAGATTGAACCCAGCCTCCCTACCCACCCCCCCACCACCCCAGAATGTGTCAGGCAGTGCCCATGGTTCCCAGGAACTAAGGGGAAGCACCTGCTGCTCCTGACATTTTAAATCAGCCTGGCTGAATAGAGAAAAATCTCATGGTGTTAGGGTCTGTCCTGTGTCCCAAGTGAGCTCCAAGTTCCAAAGCACTATCACAAGTCCCCTCACCTCTTTGAAAAGTCCCAAAACCTCTCAGGGTATTGTCTTCCAAAGGAGACTGGAGCATCTTCTGGCTTCCCTTCATCTGTTGGTGGGCAGCACCAACACAGGGGTATATGTGGAAATCTCAACTCTCCAACCTGTGCTTGCCATCTCCACAGTCTGCATCCCAATCTTCAGTCCAGCAGCAGAGATGAGATACAGCCACCAGCCAGTCAAGACAGAGATTAATTCTTCTGGACTGTTGAGTACTTAACTCAGTGCCAATGTGAATGTAGGGAATCTTTGGCTGTGTGGTTGTGCACAGCAGTGTGCCATGCTCTGGTGATGAGCCTCTCTGGTTCTGCAGCTGTAAAAGGCTGCATAATGTACAAAGGAAGCATCCACCCTTGCTCAGCATGGGCAGCCTCTACCCAAGGCTCTGCAGCACTGTTGATTACTTACCTCAGCATCAGTGCCCTTGTAGAAGGTAGGGATTTTCTGGCTATGTCTCTGAGGCCAGGAGTGTTCCATGGTCTGATCCTAGTCTTGAGTCTCTGCCTGTGAAAGACAAGCAAAGAAGCAGCACCATCTCTTGCACCATGTGCAGCCCCTGCCTCCTTGCCCAGGCCCAGCAGCTCTGCTCTCTCCTCTTTGTCTTCCTCCCTGCCCTCTCTCCTCAGTCCTCACTCACCTGTCTGCTCACCTTCAGACTGGGCCAGCTCACTGTGCACCCTTTCTGTACCCATCCTGTGTGGCTGCCAGCAACACCAGAGGCATACCAACAACCACTACAATGTTTTGTCTGCTGTCACAGAACCACAGATGTTAGGATCCTTGGAAGTTCATCCAGTCCAACTCTTCTGCTAGAGAAGAACCACCTACAGGGGGTCACACAGGAACACACCCAGGTGGGTTTTGATTGTCTTCAGAGAAGAGAAGAGTCCACAACCTCTCTGGGCAGACTGTTGCAGTGTTCTGCCACCTTCACAGTGAAAAATATTCACATTACATGGAACCTCCTATGCTGCAGCTTGCATCTATTGCACTTTGTACTATCATCATGCATCACTGAGAGGAACCTAGCTCCATCCTCTTGAAACATGCCCTCCACATATTTCTAAAAATTTATCAGGTCACATCTCAGTCTCCTTTTCTTCAAGCTAAAGAGACCCAGCTTCCTCAACCTTTCCTCATAGGACAGATGTTCCACTCCCTTAAGAATATTTGTGGTTCTGCTTTTAATATTTTCAAGAAGTTCTCTGTCCTTCTTAAATTGTTGGGGGGAGAGGAGCAGGGCACAAAATTCCAAGTATGGTCTCATCAGGTCATCAGGAGTGTCAAAGACTATGGAAGGCCATCCCCTTGGCTGTGCAGGGAAACAGGAGTGTCTCTCTTCAGCCTTATTAAGCACATTGGGGTGGACAAACGCCACAACTCGGACATATGGGGAAATGCCAAAACACAAAACCTGAAGGAACTCCCATGACAGCAGGGTTGGAACTGGGTGACCTTTGTGGTCCCTTCCAACCCTGACTGATTCTATGATTCTACGTAGGACAGAGTCAAATGCCTTACTCAGATCCAGCTATACTTTATGTAGCTATACTTGATGTCCATATGTTCCACAGGCCCAGAAAGTTTTCCCCAAAAGAACACACAAAGCAGGAGACTGAGACAAGGGTTCACAAATCAGAGAATGTTATTTCAAGGACAATTTCAAACACGAAGTGCAGGTGTTGCAGAGGCTCCACTACTCCATGGCTGAAGGAGCTGCCAGCTGTCGGTGGGACCATGGTGTGGTTTGACTGGGGCTGGATGTGCTTCTTCTCCTTAGGTCAGTGGCTTTGTCCAAAGCTGCAGAAATCTCAGGCTGTGTGGACGAGGACAGATGTAGTCCCTGGTCTGGTCCTGAGCCTGTCTGGTTCTGCAGCTCTAAAAGACAGGATAACAAACAAGGGAGCAGCCACACTTGCTCAGCACGGGAAACACCTGCCCAAAGCTCTGCCAGGCTCCTGATTACTTTCTTTCAAGCTATTGAATACTTAACATCAGTGCTCATGTAGAAGGTAGGAAATGTCTTAGACTGTGCAGCCGAAGACTGCGGTGTACAGTAGTCTGGTCCTGAGCTTCTGTGACTCCAAAGCTCTACAAGGCAGGACAGCAAACAATGGATCAGCCACTCTTGCTCAGCATGGCCAAGCCCTGTCCCAGGCTATGCCAGGCTCCTGAATGCTCTCTTCCAGGCCGTTGATTACTTAACTCAATGTCCCTGTCCTTGTAGAATGCAAGGAAGCAATCTCCCTGGCTATGTGGCTGAGGCCAGGAATGCTCCATGGTCAGGTCCTGAGCCTCTCTGAAGCTCTGCAAGGCAGTCTAACATACAAAGGGAGTAGGGGCCCTTGCTCAGCATGGGCAGTCCCTGCCCAAGGCTCTGCCACACTGCTCGTTGCTTTCTGTCAGGCTATTGATTACTTAACTCAACGTCGGTGCCCATGTAGAATGTAGGGGAGGAATGTCCCTGGCTGTGTGGCTGAGGTCAGCAATGCTCCATGGTCTGATCCTTTTCTTGTTTGAGTCTCTGCCTGTGAAAGACAAGCAAAGGAGCAGCACCATCTCTTGCACCATGTGCAGCCCCTGTCTCCTTGCCCAGGCCCAGCCGCTCTGTTCTCTGCTCTCTGCCCTCCTCCCTGCCCTCTCTCCTCAGTCCTCACTCACCTGTCTGCTCACCTTCAGTCTGGGCCACCTCCCTGTGCACCCTTTCTGTACCTCTCCTGTGTGGCTGTGTCACCAATTCCCTGTAGCATGGCAACCACCACTGCAATGTTCTGTCTGTTGTCACATCACCATCACATCACCAGGGCTTCCACGGCTTATGGAATGCTCCTCCTTGGCTGTGCAGGGTTAACAGGGCTGTCCCTCTTCAGCCTTGTTAAGTACATTGGGGTGGACAAATGCCACAGCTCGGACATATGGGTAATGGCCAAAACACAAAGCCTGTAGGCACTCCCCTCTGGGTGAGGACAGCCTCTTCTGGGAACTGTGGTCGCTTAGAGGAACCTAACCATCCTGTCCCACTCCACCTCATCCAGGCTTTGTCACTGCTGTCAGTGCTGAGGTACCTTAGGGTCAAGACCATCATGAGGATGAGAAAATGAGAAAGGCCAAGGTTCAACCAGAACTTAACCTGTTTAGTGCCTATAAAAGCAATAAAAAATGATTCTGTAACTCTTTTAACTGTAAAATGAGCTAAGGAAATTTTTCACTTACTACACACGATAATGAATGTGCTGGCCAAGGACAATAAAAAGGCTAAGCTCTTGAAGAACTATTTTTGCCTCAGTGTTTTCCAGTCGTGCCAGTCACTCCTTGAGGTTCCAACTCCTGGAACTGGAAGATAGGGATGGGGAGGAGAATGCAGTTCCCCTAATCTTGGATGATCAATGACCTGTTGTGCCTCTTACATGTGCATAACTCTATGGGACCTGATAGGATCCACCCAAGGGTACTTAAGAAGCTGGCAGAAGTGCTCACCCAGACACTCACTTTTGTTTCTTGTAGTTTGGCAAGCAGTTCTGGCAGCTCTCAGGTACACCTAGGTGCTGGCCTGCGAACTCTAGGCCAATATGAGACAGGACACTGTCCCTCAACTCTGGTCTTTCTGAATAGAATGTCTCAATAGTACACTCCAAGGATCAATGGAGAAAGGTGTGTGTGTGCCTGGAGCACATGGAGAGGTTGAAATTTCTCACAGGACTAAGATAAGGAAATGTCCAATTTGATGGACTTAGTGAGGTGACAAAACCCTTGATGTCCAACTGAGAGGCATATCCTGCATTTGAAGAAAAGCCTTGTGCAGATACATGATGTAATTTATATTTTCTCTTTTGATCTGGCCTTTCAGCATAAAGAGTACAGACTACCCACTAGGTTGGACATTATCTCCAAAATAAGGATTAGAAATCCAAAACAGGACTCAGAGTCCATCTAGCCTCTATTTTTCCCAACAAAAAGTTTGGCTGTAAGCTTTAGGTGAGATCTGCTGTTGACACAGTTCTGTTTACTTCATATATCAGCAAAGACTGATAGTTATGGAATAACCCTCCTGCTCCTTTTAAGGCCCATCCAAACCCATTACAAAGTAGTGACATTCTCAAGCACACTTATAGAAATATGAGGCTGTGGAAAACTAAAACATATTCAGTATGTGCACAGAACTATCAGTCCTAAGGCACAAACCACATCCCATTTTCCTGCACTTCCAAGGCGTTCAGCAACTAGTACCCAAAGAATTACACTTACATGGGAGTGGGAGTTGAACCAGCTTCTCCTTCCCCTTCCTGGTGCTGAGGTTACTCTCCTGGGCATTTAGTAAACCTGTCTCCTGATGAGAAGGGGATCATAAAAACACAGAATGGTTTGGAAGGAACCTCCAAAGGCCATCTACTCCAGCCCCCTCTGCAGTCAGCAGGGGCATGCTCAACTAGATCAGGTTGCCCAGAGCCCTGTTGAGCCTCACCTTGAATATCTCCCTGGGCAACCTATTCCAGTGTTCCACTACCCTCATGGTTAAGAACTTTCTCCTAACATCATCATGGAGAATTATAGTCAGACCACGGGCCCACATGTCTTCATAGCTTGATCAGAGCTTCTAAGTTCAACAAACACTTTTACTTTCAAGTGTTCACTTTGCATTCTGGTTTTGGCTCAGCTATTGTGTTGATAAAGTAATTACTGCATTACTTCACCCTTGGCTAGCAGCCTCGTATTATCATGCTGAGCAAGTCTTTGAGAACATCTTTAGAGGTCTAACTGTTTACAGCTTTGCCACAGTCACCAGACAGAGCAGTCTATGAAGGCTCATTTCTCCACTTTCAGGTCATCTCTTACCTCTATGCTTACAGCTGTAGAGCCAGAAAGCTCTCTTGGGGACTTCTTTGGAGACAGAGGGAAGAGGGAGCACATAGGTTATAAACTGAAGAGAAAGAAATATGAGAAGAGTGGATGCAAAAGACAAAGCACTGCCCAATTGCCAGTAGAAACTGTCTGAACAGAAGGAAGGTAGCATGTACATATGTTTTTTTAAATCACTTTCATGAAGTTTACTGCTTTGAAAAACTTGGCTTTCCTGGTTTAGGTATCTCACCATCTCTCTGTTAAAGAACAACTCTACAACCTTCCTCCTTGTGCTCATTCAAGCAGTGCTGCTAGGCTGCCTGCCTGCTTTGCCAACAGCCACCCATCGGGACCACAGTACAGTTACTTGTTCTGTATAGTGTTGTAACTGCACCTGCAGCATCCAACAAGCCTTCGAGGGAGGATTTTGTGATGGATAATAACTCCTGGCTCTCAATTTCTTCATATTCTGCCATCATTTTCCTACTTACCAGCAGTATAATGTAATAGTTGTCTTTCACTTAAACAGCAATGAGATCAAAGGCAGCACTTGCTCATAATTCAGTTGCATACTGACCACACATGAAAGTATGCTCCAGGCTGTCGGCTGGCTGCCTGTCTCACAAGAGGGTGGTATTTCAAGGTGTGGTTGTTAATCCATAAGTCTTGAGGTGGCTGGAGAGATGGTATCTCCTCATGTTGTCCTGTTGCAGCTTTAACAAACAAGGGTATGTGAGCAAGCACAACCTTACTACAGATGTGCAGAAAGTATCCCTGCAGATGCTTCTCAGGGAGAAGCCAGGACAGCTGAAGTTTGGTGGTGACTCTTTCTCTTAAGCAGTTTACATGTGGGACCTATATAGGGCACTTCGCACAACATTTCTTTTTCAAGCTTTTGTGTGTGCCACACAATCCCTAACTGCTGTGATGGCTGTTTATTTTTCTACATATTTTGATTACAAATGGCTAAAAAAAAAACAACAAACCCAAACAAAAAAAAAGGGCAAGTTTATTGTTGTATGCCAATTAGCCAGAAAATCCAGCTGAGTCATTCCAAATATACTGGCACTTCCAGAATAATTGATGTTTATTAGTGCTTGAGTTGAAGTTAGATATGTCCTTATCAGTCATAATGTTATTAACAGTGATAATGCTGATATCCTCTCTGATAGGAGGATTTGTCTAACAGTGCTCTCAAGGGGGTTGTAATGATAAGATATTAAGTGGGACCTATAAAAAGAAGTTTCATGATAGTCTCAGAAATACAGATAAGACTTTTCTCTGGACTTTGCTTCGATGTTACAGTGTAGGTCATAATTTCTGCAATTGTATCAGCCTATAGGCATTTCTTCACTGACCAGCACAGGCTGGAAGGGATCTTTGGAGATCTTCTGGCCCCACCTCTTGTTCGAAGCAGGGCTAGCTTTAGAGTTAGGACTGTACTGTTCTTACATGGCAACCGCTGAGATGCTTTAGGTGGTGTCCAAGGATGAGACCACCAATGTTTAAGAGAAATCCAGAGACAGGTGAGATATTTGTCATATTGAGTTACCCAGCCAGAGAGGAGACAAGCTGACATGTAGAAGGCTGGGATTGGAGATAGGTCTCTGTTCATACTTCATTTATAGGTCATTCAAGGCAAATACCTGTGGCAGCACTAAAGCTTTAAGCACCCAAGTGAAATTCAGAGCTGATACAGGCAGTTCAATATATGGAAGTGTATTCATGTCTCTTCCTTACATGTGGGAAGCAGCTACTAAAGCTGAGCATCTCCAAATGAGGGTTGACATATTGACCAGGGATTCAGGCAAGAAGCACTGCTGAGAAGCAAGGTGTCTCTGAAATACAACCCTTCTCTTTTGGTTCAGGTTTGTTGGTGAGGCTGAGCTTCTTCATTGCTTACAGCCCCTGTAGAGACAGGCACCTTTCACAGCACTGATTATGAAACATGCTGAGGAAGCAGGAAACAAGAACTCCAGGCAGCCTGGAGGCTTTGAAACCACAGCTCCCACATCATATGGGACACACTGACTGCTGGGGAAAGGCTACTCGGTTGCTAGGGTCAAACCAGGATTTAAGAACAGAGAAACCAGAACTGTGGACCAGCCATGGACTGGAGAAAGGAGGGATTCCTCAGAGGAGGAGAGTCTGCAAACTACTTTTTAGTCAGTAATAAAGAGCCCGTGCATAAGAACTGCCTGGGAGGTGGATGGAGAAGAGACAGTGCTTACCATGCTGGTGCTTCTTTGCCTGCCTTAATGCTGCCTGAAAAGATCTCTGCTGCTACTGACAAGCCAGCAGCTCCTCCTGGCACCCACTTCTGCTTGCCAGGAGTGGTTGGCCCTGCACACTAGCTCTGTGTGGTGTCTCTGGAAGGTGGCAGATTGCACACAGTACGAGTATTTTCAGAATATTGCAGGAAATAAAGATAAGTGAAACTTATCCTACCCATCAAAAACTGAGTAGGTAAGCAGGAAAGGTTTATGTGAGCACTAATAGGACAACTGTTGAGCAAGTGATGAAACATGCCGATAGATACAGAGAATTTATCTGAAACATCTGTGATGAGTGCATCCCCACTCTAGGGCAAGCTGGGTCACCCTTCACGTTATCTTCACTTCTAATGAGCTGTTACAAGTTGTCTTTTTCTCACAAAGACTAACAGATCAATAGGTTACCTACAGTAATGACTGATACTATCTATAGTATGTGTAATACATTTAACATATCCATACGTGTTTATAACAGGCATGAATCATCAGACAAGGCTCTATAAACCACTTGTGTACAAAGCCTTAATATAAAGCATGATGACAAACTGTTCAAGCACAGCCTGACTTGGGATGCCATGATCAATTTAAGTCATGTTCACCCTTCTCACGTGTTTGATCCATGTTAAGGATCAAGTCTTCAGGGCTTCAGTCTTCATGAAGTAAAAGAAGTGCCAAAAATTTTTTTTTTTTGAGGTTGTAAAGATTATTTAAAAAGGTCACCTTGGCTTGTCTGCAGAGACTGTGTTCCATTAGTTCTGAGTCTGTTTTGTATTACCTTTCTTGTACTGTAGGGAGGATCTCACATAAAGCAACACCAGACTTTTATAAAATGGCTACAGTGAAATACAGGTGCAGTTAGTGATAATGCCTTGATAGCTTAAGGACTTAGACAAGACACATTTTATAACTAGCAGCTTTTTTATTATTATTGGATCATCTTCCTGATCTTTACTGTAGTTAGAAAAGTGTATTAATTTGCAGGCACATGAGCCTTTCACCAGGTGTGCTGGTTTGAACTAATTAGAGGGTTTGAATTAGAAATTAGACTATAGGCTGGGAGGAAAGCACTGACAATGCTACTTCCCTCACAGTTTTACTGAGAAAGAAAAAAAAAAAAATTGTTTTAAGAGTTGTAACCCAAATATAGATAAGTCAGACTGCTTCAGACCTCTCTGGGCTGTGGCTGCCTCTTGCATGGCTCCTTTTCCCTGCTTTTTTTAGCTGATTCTGAATAATTTCACTAACTTCTTTTCCTACTGCTAACCCCCCTGGCCGATCTACCTTCACCTATCTGCTGCATCAACAGATGGTGAGATAGGATTGGGGAACTGGGGAAAGGTGGTAGGGGTGGTTAGAAACCCCTCTTAGGGATTTTGATCTCTGGGAGGGGTGTGGTGTTTCTGTATTACCTTTTCACTGTATAGATCTGTAAATATCTGTTATACATTGTAAATATCTGCTTGTATATTATGTATTGCTGTAAATATAAAGCTTCATTTATTAACTTTCAGCTGGCTGAGTCCTAGTCTGGGTTATTTCACAGTGAGGGGGGAGCAGGCAATTGCAGGTTCCTATCAGCATTGCTCCTCTGTGTCAGGGCATGTGCCACAATGTGCTGCCAGGTGCCCAGATGCACAGTGCAGCAGTGTCTGAGCATGGCACAGCATTGTTTTTCATCTGTACCTGCCCAGCAGTCTCTCAAGGAACTGCCCTAGAATTTTGACACAGGATCTGTGTACTGGTTTCAACCAATTGGAGAATTTTAATAAGAAAGTAGATTATAGGCTGAGAAAAGAAAACAAAATTTGATTCTACTTGACTCATAGGTTACTGAAAAATTTATAAAACGTAGAACCCAAATGAAGATAAGAGAGACTGCTTTCAGCCATGCTGGCTAATGCATGTCTCTCTCTCTGCCTTCTTAGCTGGATCTGGGTAACATCACTAACTACTTTCCTGCTGCTAACCCCCCTGGCCAATCTACCTTCACTTATCTGGCACATAAGACAGATAGTGAGATAAGATTGAGAAGTGAGGGAAGGTGGTAGGGTGGTTGGAAACTCCTCTTAGGGACCCTGATCTCTGGGAGGGATGTGGTGCTTCTGTACTACCTTTTTTTTTTTACTGTATATATCTGTAAATATCTGTTACACATTGTAAATATCTGTTTGTATATTGTACAAAGCTGTAAATATAAAGCTTCATTTCCTTAACTTCCAGACGAATGAGTTCTAGCCTGGGTTATTTCACAGGGTGGGGAGAGCAGGGAACTCCCAAACCACCACAGAGAGTGTGTTCATCGAAGTGTACCTTAACAGGCAATACATGTTCCCCGCCTGCATGATACTGGTGGAAATGTGACCGTGAGTCCTGTTTCCAGTGCTCTGATGGCCCTGAGAGCATGAGCCTCTCCTGAACTGGACCTGCATCAGCTCTGTAGGCTCAGCAAATGCCAGCAGGATCCAGCACTCCCCAGAGCCCAAGAGAAGGATCTTGTGTTAATCTTACTCTGTAACATGGCAGAAGTTGTTCATCCATATCTGTGAGTCATAACACATTGACAGCACCATTTCCCTTAGGTATATGAAAAGACATGGTCTGCAGCAAACCTTGCAAATGCCCTTCTGCTTTCTAGGCTTGTCATCTGTGGCAGCTTGTCATCTCCCAGGCAGAGAGAAGAGCCAAGTCAAAAATAAGTGTCATGTGTTGCTTGAAGCACCACAACAGTGCATGTGGTGCAGCTGGAGAGGCCTCAGTCCAGACTGGGTGTTACTGCAGCAAGGAGCTGAGCACAGTCTCAAACATCCCATCAAGTGGGATTCATCAGTGGCCTGGGAGAGAGTGCAGAGTGCACTGTCAGCAAGTTTGCTGATGACACCAAACTGGGTGGAGTGGCTGCCACACCAGAAGGCTGTGCTGCCATTCAGTAAGATTTGGACAGGCTGGAGGGTTGGGCAGGGAGAAAAGGGATGAAATTCAACAAGGGCAAGTGTAGAGTCTTGCACCTGGGAAAGAACAACCCCAGGGATCATTAGGGACTGACCTATTGGAAGGCAGCAAAGGGGAAAAGGATCTGGGGGTCCTAGTGGATGGGAGGCTGACCATGAGCCAGCAGTGTGCTCTTGTGGCCAAGAGGACCACAAGGTTAGTAGGTTGAGAGAGGTTCTCCTCCCTCTCTACTCTGTTCTGGTGAGGCTGCATCTGGAGTACCATGTCTAGTTCTGGGCCCCCCAGGTCAAGAGGGACATAGAACTGCTTGAGAGAGTCCAGTGCAGAACCACAAAGATGATTAAGGGAATGGACCCTCTCTCTTACGAGAAGCTTGGGAGCTTGGGCTTTTTAGCCTGGAGAAGAGGAGACTGAGAAGTGACCTCATTACTGTTTATGAGTAAATGGCTCCAGAAGCAGATAAGTCTCAGGGAGAAAATCATGATTTGTATTTACACAAGCCAGGAGCTGACCTGGTTTGGAAAAGTTTGTCAGTGGGTAACATCCCACCATAGACTACTGTCAGGTCATGTAATGCTGCGTCTGATCATGCAGAGGTGCCTTGACAGGTCTGTGCAATGTTATTTTTCAACTCATTACTCAACCCTGTAGCTGAATCCATCAAACTAAAGGTGATTTTACTGCTTTTTGGATAAGCAAGGCAGTGTTTATTCAAAAGGCAGACTTTTCAGTACAGCTGCTATCAGCCTTTTCACTGAGTCAGACTCAAAAATGAAATGTTTCTTCTCAACAAATTGAAAAGAGCAGAGTCAGTATTTCCCCTGAGGACTTAGAGCTCAGCTCCAGGAGGTTGCTCCATTATGGTATTGCAAGCAGCTTTCAAGGCGTGTTCGTGTGTGTGTGCATGCATGCCTTATGCCCACACACACAGAGCAGATTCTGCTTTTATCTTTCCAATACACCTGACAAACAAAATGAGTGTTTAGGAAACAAATCTTCTACACTTTTGGAAAAACTCAACCTGCATATACAAAGAAACCAGTAAGCCAAAATACCTGCCTGTTCTCACCTCTTCATTATATTGTTAAGGGTTCTCTTCACCAGGCTATGGGAGGCAGCACTAATAATCTGCTGCCTTGTGGTCTAAGCTCAGCAGAGGTTTTTGTTATAATAGTTTGTAACAAAATACCTTGAACAGTCGATGATCTAAAGAGACAAATTAGGAGTGGAAGTTTGCAGCATGGAAGGTCCTCTCTTTTCCAGATGGTCAACTGTGGTTTAGAAACACAGAAAGTGAAATCCCATATGTGCTGAAGCCTTAGCAGGGTTGCAGGTTTTATCTCAGCTGCTTAAATAAAACATTTAAAAATCTTGAGGCCTTTAAACTCACCTTATGCAAAAAGCTTGGAGTAAATTTGCTAAGAAGCAAACACTGAATGTGTTTCTCAGGTCCCATATTTGTATCTCAAACCCTGAGCACCTTAGTTGTTAAATCCCTATACTAAAAAATACGAGGCAAAAAAAGACTGCCCATAATACTGGGCTGAGCAGTGAAATGAAAAATGCTCAGTTACTGGTTCTTAGATAAACAATTTAAGCAAGTGACAAATGCCTGATCTTTATGAAGGAGAGTAGTACCCCAAGCTGTGCTGTGTGATGAAATGTTTGCAAACTCTGTGCTGCTCCATGGCTTTCAATATCCTTCTCTATGAATCCATCACTTTCAGAGTGCTGAGGCTGGTGCCGTCTCTCTCCTGTCTCCAGATGGCTGCAGGATAGATGTTTGTATAGCAGTCAGTTGTTTCAGCTTCCTTGAGTGTTGATGCAGAATGACAGGCACAGCGCATCTCATCCTAAGGTTGACAGCTAAACTGAAATGATTGCATGAAAGCAAGCAGGAAGAAGAACACAAAGTTGTCAGTTTGAAATGAAATAGGAGGAGGGACAGGGTGAGGATGGAGAGGGAGGTCTTGACTTAGCCATGACAAAATGCACAAGGCAGTAAGTGGATCTTTTCTAGCTCCTGTTCTCTAATCATGAAGAGAGCTATATGAGCTATTTCACACACACTTAATGAATGCTCCTTCATATAAGCCAGCTGCAATTTTCTTGTCTGCATTTGGATTATTTTTTGAGAGATGTTATGAAGGAAAGCTGCATGTGAAAGAAGATGATTGGAACCAGTTTGAACTTTTACCAGAGTTCAGCCCCAATGCAGTCTGGAAGGTCTGCCAATTGATGGCTGCCTAATTGTTTTCAGGAGACATAATGAGACAAAGCATGTCAGCAGTTGAAAAAGAGAAAAGCAGAGGTGAAGGTGCTTGCCAGCTGGACCAGAAAGAGGCAGCTGCTGGTTGCAAAATGGCTGCTTTGGGTTTGGAAATGCTTTGTCTTGCCAACCTTAGAAGGAAATCAAAAGATGTGCAAGGAAAATAGCCTTATATTTCAAACAATAAAGTAGAAAGTACTCTAGGTTGTATTCATCTTTAAAGAGTGCTTTCTGAAACTTTACAACCCAGATATGCTACCTAGAAGTGGAAAGGTAAAATTAAAGTTTTCTCAAAAATGATTCATGGTTGCTGATTTTCAGTTGCATTATCTTCAACACTGAAGCTAAGTAGTGGGTTGATGTAGATAAATCAATCACAATCCATGAGGAAGTTTATTCTTTACCTCAGATGGGCCTATTATCAATTAAACTCTTTAGTTTTCTCAACATAACAACCAGTTTTAAGATCCCTTACAGACTGATATCCTACCTCCAGCAAGTTTCCAGTTTAATAACTTCATATGACTTAAGCAGTTACAGCAATATTCTCAATTCTAACTTCAAGATAAACCCAAAAGCTCCACTAAAGACCCAAACTGCAATTTAATCCCCCCCAAACCTTAAAAATCCATCTCAAGTCCCTACTGTACAATGCATCAAGGCCACAAATAATATCCTGTTCCCAAAATTAAAACAACAACAACAAAAAAGATCAAACAGGGAAATTTCATTTTTTCCTATGATACTCACTGCTGGAGACAATTTTTTATCGGCAAATCTGTACTATTCTAAATTCATTTTCACCCCTCGAGTCCATATTTTTTAATTGCATATGACATGCTGACTTAAGGCATCTCACTGTTCAGCATAAAGCTTGCTCTGTCTCACTAGCTACCCAGCCCACAGGGTAAGCATTCAGTGTGATGGACACCATGTGGTACAGAAATGTCTCAAATGAACAGAAAACATCAGGAGGTTCATTCTTCTGCTCAGAATGAGTCCTAACAACAGCTGTTCACAGTTTCATTATAAACTTCTTCCAGTTTGGGGCAATTATAGCACCCCTTCCTCCCCACACACACGCTTGCTCACTGTTGTCATGTTGTTATCTGTGGCTGTCTGCTCAGCAGCTGAGAGTAGTAGTATGTTTTTAATTTGATATATGCTGCTGGAAGCATATATCAAATTAAAAATAATGTGATCTAGTTACTGATTTTTTGGGGGAAGGAAATAAAAATTAAAAAACCAACCACTCAGCTTAAACACATTTTCTTATCAACTGATAGACCATGGTCAACTAAATCAAAATCTGATAGTTGTCAGAATATCTTCACATCAGAGTTATAAAATAAAACAACACCGGAGATGTGGATGGATTGGTTTTTTTTCATCTTGGACAGATGAAAAAAAAAATTAACTTCTGTGCTATGAAATCTGTGCTAGAACTTTTTTATTTCTATGCTTTCCTGCTGTGTACAATACAGTCATAGTGAAAGACAACTCAGCCTTCACCACCATCAGATCTTGAACTCTCTATTAACATGCTGAGATCACGTAGTTGTGGCAAAACCACTTTTTGCTCTGGGAACTGCTACCTATTACCTTGTTAAACACAAGGCAAAGTATACCAGTTGACTCAGTGTGGACTGTAGTGAGAAATATGCTCCTCATTTTTGTGGCTCCCTATGACGTTATCAATTCTTCTGTCCTTGCATCAGTAATATACATATGGATTTGAGATACGTGCACTGAATACGAAAGCAATGTTCTTTTCTCATGAAGTACAGTAGTGGGGATATTTAAACAAGAACAAGCTGCACTAAACAGAAAAATACTGAAAAAAAGTCAGCTCTAAAACCAATACGAGACAGAAAAGCGCATCTTAATATAAGGAGACTTGTTTATAATTTGTATGGCTAAAACGAGAATGCAGAGCAGCATCTGTGTCCTCTTTGCTAATTTTGTTCTACAAATGCACTCCAGCAGCGCACACCACAAAAGGGCCCTATGGAGAAAGAACTGCTGCAGATTAAATTAAGGATAAACAAACACCCTTCTATAACTGCAAGGTATGAAGAAGGTAAACAGGTAAGTCCCTCCCAGTAGTTATCCCCAAAGCTTTCTGTTGTTTCAACAATGCTATTTATTGCCAGAGTATAATATCAGAGTATAATATCATGTTAAAAAAAATAATCTTTTGGCGGTAGATATGTTTCACAAGGGACAGTACAGGCTGACCTGGATTTTATTAACACTGTTTCAGAGCTGCAGTACCTCCATTTAAATGTGGAGACCTACATGGCAGGGTGTGGTAGCTCAGGAGTTACCTTCCGCACCCCCTCCCCCCCTTCCCTTTTGAAATAACCCAGGCTAGACTCAGCTGGCTGGAAGTTAATAAATGAAGCTTTATATTTACAGCTTTTCACAATATACAAGCAGATATTTACAATATATTACAGATATTACGAGTACAGGCTGGGCAGTTACTGGCTGGAGAGTAGCCCTGAAGAGAGGTATCTGGGAGTGCTGGTGGCTGAGAAGCTCAACATGAGCCAGCAGTGTACACTTGCAGCCCAGAAAGCCAACCAGAGCCTGGGCTGCATGAGGAGAAGTGTGGCCAGCAGGGCAAGGGAGGTGATTGTCCCCATCTACTCTGCCCTGGTGAGACACCACCTGGAGTACTGCATCCAGTTCTGGAGCTCCTATTACATAGAAGGGCTACGAGGATGATCAGAGGGCTGGAGCACCTCTGCTATGAGCACAGACTGAAAGAGTTGGGGCTGTTCAGTTTGGAGAAGAGGAGGCTCTCAGGTGACCTTATTGTGGTCTTACAGTATCTGATGGGGGCCTACAAAGAAGCTGAGGAGGGACTTTTTAGGCTCTCAGGTAATGACAGGAGTAGGGGGAATGGAGCAAAGCTGGAAGTGGGGAAATTCAGATTGGATGTGAGGAGGAAGTTCTTCACCATGAGAGTGGTGAGAGCCTGGAACGGGTTGACCAGGGAGGTGGTTGGGGCCACTTCCCTGGAGGTGTTTAAGGCCAGGCTGGATGAGGTTCTGTCCAGCCTAATCTAGGGTAGGGTGTCCCTGCCCATGGCAGTGGGGTTGGAACTGGCTGATCCTTGTGGTCCCTTCCAGCCCTGACTGTTTCTATGATTCTATGATATATACAGATATGTATAGTAGTAATAAGGTCATACAGAAACACTGCACCCCTCCCAGAGATCAGAATCCCCAAGAGGAGTTCCCAACCACTCTTCCACCTTCCCCCCACCACCTAATCTTATCCCAGTATCTGTCTTACATGCCAGATAACAAGGGAGGATCAGTCATGGGGGTTAAAAGCAGAAGATGGGTTAGTTGAGATGCAGAGGTCCAGCTAGAAGACAGGGAGAGAGATCAGCAGCCAGAGCAGCCCGAACAGCTCTGTCTTATCTGTGTTTTGGTTCTTACTCTTATATGTCTCAGCAAACCTATGAGTGGGGTAGACATAAATTTGTTTTCCTTTCTCATTTTATAATCTAATTTCTCATTAAAATCCTCCTATTAGCCTCAGAGCATCACACAGGGTCTGGGACCTGTCCCTGTCTTGGTTTAAGAAGCGAAGACAGCTACACCTCCCAAGAAGAGCAAAGGAAAGGCTCCACACAGGACCGGATAGAACTGCAAGTTTAAATGGAAGCATTTATCATAACTACATATAACAGTACAAAGCATATAAAACACACAAAATCCATAGTCTGCCTCGGACACCATTCTCCAAAAACCTCCTTAGGCCAAAGCTTCATCATCCACCACCCTCCAAACCAGGCTAAAAGCCCAGGTCTCCTGTGCCCCCCCACACCCGCACTTCATACACAAGTGACACAGCTACAAATTCTGCTCGCCAGCTCCAGGGCAAGCCAGGCTGCTCCAGGCCCCCGTTGGCAGCACTGCCAAAACCAAACCAGGCCTCACTCCCCTGCCCCAAAACCAAGGTAAAGCTCTGCGCATCCTCCTGGGAGCAGAGAGGGAGGAAAAAGAGGAAGAACAAACAGAAATTCCTGTTTTCATAGAGATTCAGGGCTTATGGGAATGAAATAACAAAAAGATTTACACTTTTGTACCTATCTAGGCTCTGGAGGTCTGTAAGACATCCCAGTGCCTTAGACCCATGACAGTCGCTAAGATAGGCAAGGGTCAGGATGATGGCCTGGGGCTATCTTGTTCAGGAGGATCGAGTAGCCCGATGATAGGAACCCAAGCTGTGGAATGGTAGTTGGCATCGGACTGTGCCTAATCATAGAATCATAGAATCATAGAATGGTTTAGGTTGGAAGTGACCTCAAAGATCATCCAGTTCCTAACCCACCGCCACAGGCAGGGACACCTCCCACTAGATCAGGTCGCTCAAGACCTCATCCAGCCTGGTCTTGAACACATCCAGGGAGGAAGCAGCCACAACCTCCCTGGGCAACCTGTTCCAGTGTCTTGCCACCCTCACTGTGAAGAACTTCCTCCTAACATCCCGTTTAAATCTCCCCTCTGCCAGTTTAAACCCATTACCCCTTGACTTGTCATTACAAGATCTCATAAACAGTCCCTCCCCAGCCTTCCTGTAGGCCTCCTTCAGATACTGGAAGGTTACTATAAGGTCTCCTCAAAGCCTTGTCCAGGCTGAAAAGCCCCAACTCTCTCAGCCTGTCCTCATAGCAGAGGTGTTCCAGCCCTCTGATCATCTTTGTGGCCCTCCTCTGCACTTGCTCCAACAGTTCTATGTCTTTCCTGTGTTGGGGCCTCCAGAACTGCACACAGTACTCCAGGCGGGGTCTGAAGAGAGCAGAGTAAATGGGGAAGAATCCCCTTCCTTGCCCTGCTGGCCACGCTGCTCTTCATGCAGCCCAGGACACAGTTGCTGTGTGGGCAGTGTGTGCACAGTGCTGGCTCATGTTGAGCTTCTCATCCACTAATAAAGGCATATTCCTGCAGAATCCTAGCAGAGTAGATGGTAGTCTTATCTAGTTGAGCTTCCTGCCCTTGAGAGTGCTCATCAACAGTGAGGAATTAAGGTAAGATGTTGAATGAGTAAAGATAGCCTTTCCCACAGCCAGGACCTCATCACTCCCAGTACTCAAATGGGACATGGCCAGGGGAAGAAGGGCTCAGGATTATTTTACTGTCCCAGAAGGGAGTGTATCACAAAGCAAACAAAGTTAAAGCTTCAGGTGAGGATGTGCTGCTGGAAACCAAAAAGTCTTTTGTGGCCCATTTTCTGTTCTGAGCAGCCCCCACAGATCCAGTCTTGTGGGCAGCCGTTGATGAAAGCAGTATTATACTGGGGGACCTCAGCTCCCTGTTGAAGCTACCCTCTTTTTGGTGATGCACAGCAATAAGACAAGGAGCAACAACTACAAAATTGAGCATAGAAGGTTTCACCTCAACATGAGGAGAAACTTCTTTACGGTGAGGGTGTTGGAGCACTGGAGCAGGCTGCTCAGAGAGGTTGTGGAGTCTTTTTCTCTGGAGACTTTCAAAACCTGCCTGGATGCATTCCTGAGTGAACTACCCTAGGGGATCCTGCTGTGGCAGGGTGGTTGGACTCGATGATCTCTGGAGGTCCCTTCCAAACTCTAATGTTCTCTATTTCTATGATTCACTGTCATACCTGTATCCTCCCCTGCTGACAAACACCAGAAACAAACATGTCCAACTGCCCCAATTCAGCAACTCATCTGACTTTCAAGCTCAGTCCACAGCTGGAGACCTAGCCCAACACAAATCTTGAGCCAGCAAGTGTGCTGCTGACGCTGCTCGGTGACCTCAGGCTGTGTTGCTCTCCTGAGCTGGGCAGTGGATGTGTATCTCAGTCTGCACAGAAAAATGTCCTACACACTGCATTGCAGGGAAGTTCAGCTCCCTGTGCAGACTTTGTGAGCACAGAAGGGGGATTTGAACACGACAATCCCCTTTATTGACTTATTTTTTTGCTTAAGACACATTAGTAATGTGCTTAACTAGAAGCCAAAGAACTCCTTCCCTCCTCCCCAACAGTTCATGGCACTAAAGTTAAACAAAACCTTTGCATTTGCTTTCTCTATTATTGCAGTAAATCAGGCTGTCACATTGCCATAGAAACAGCAGCTATCACAAAAACCACTGCACTATATCGGACCAGATCCTACAGCGAGGTCTTCTTTTTTCATTCTGGGGTCAGTCCTCCTTTCCCTCACCCAGCCTCTTCTTTCCAACTTTCCTCCATGTAGCAATGCTTTGAAGAAAAGACAGGAATTAAAGTTTCAGTCTTGTGAGTAGGAGGTTTTATTAAAGAGGATTAATTGTAAAAATTACATTTTTGTTAGCTCTGAAATATCCAGGCACAGCTGGAAAATTTACTATGAAGAGTTGATACTTTGATGATACAAAATGTTAAGCTGAGTCATATTTGCAAAAGGCAGTGAACGGTAAACAAATTAATCACAAGCTGGTTTGAAATAACCTATAAACAGATTTGGCAGAGGGGACAGAGTTTTTTTCCTAAAATATTTATGAACCTAAAGATACAGATGGGTAGTGGGTGAGGTTTTTAAGAGCTATGCTGTGCTAATTTCTATTCACCAAGGATTTTGTTTGGAATTTTCTATAGCAGAATTGGAAAGCATTAGAACATTCCTTTCCAATCTTCCTGCTCTCCCTTGAACAAATATTTATTAATTTCAGTGAAAACCTGATATAACATCTGTATTGCCCAAATAAAGGGCATGGGAGTCGTGGTTGAACTGAAATGAGCAGAGTGCTCTGCTTTAATAAAATCTGATGAGATGGGCTTGAAACCTGACCTATTTTCACTTACCAGAAAGCTTTGCAGCCACATTGGTATGTGTCTCATGCAGTGAGCAGAGAAGATAATTTTAACTTTTCTTTTTTTCTTCTTTTTTTTTTTTTTTTTTTTTTTTTNTTTTTTAGGAGCCAGTGGCACAAGCTTTCAAAGACACTGCCATTTTTATTATTAAAATCTCCCATCTCTTATTTCATTTATTCTAGTTTTGCTAGCCACATGGTTAAAGTCAGGAAAACAAACAGCAGATACTTTCCAGTGAGGAGTGTTTACATTAGGTCTAGCTTATCTGTGCAAAGAATAATCTGTGAACTCTCTTTGGCCTTTTGGATAAGCAAATGTAAACCTCATTTCCCTTTATTGTCCACTCGGTGTAATAACTACCCTTTGCAAAGGTCTTCACAGGGGTTATTCAGTCTAGGATGGCTCCTGGGGATTTCCTTGAATGACTGAAGGGATCACTGTATGCATTATTGAGTAGTAATATTTGAGCTGTGATTGTACAAGGACAAAGCAGGCAAGTTTGTAGGGAGAAGTATCAGCTTGTATCACATTAATTGATATAGATGGAAAAAATAAAAGCCTTTGAGCATGAGTCCTTCCTCACCTCTCTGAAGGAAAACTGTTCATACGTGCAACCAGTCACATCTCTTTCTTGTGAGCATTTCTACAAACTCTCTTGTGAGCTAATCCAGTTTGGTAAACTACTGGAGGACTAATCCAGCAAAAACTAGTGGATTCTTCAGGGTGAGTCATCAAGCTGATTTGACCCCTTGCAGGGTCACACTCAGTGCACAGATGCCAGGAGTAAGGGAGAAGAGGGAAAGGAAAGCCAGACTGCCCTTTTTGGTGATCATAAGATATGTTATTGTTGCAGCTGTCTCAGTTCATGGTGGTTAGGCTCTAGGTTGGAAATTTCACAGGACTTATTAAACTCTGCTCACATGAAATGCTCAAAAAAATGGCAATCAATCTAACCATCATAAGGGTACAATTAAGCTTTCAAGAGCAATCAAGAGCTGTGAACAAGGGCTTTCATCAGAGGGCTTTGCAGCACTTCCCCAAGCCCTTGCTCTTTTTGAGAGGCAGGCACTGAGACTATGACTTCCTCATGGCACCCACGTAGCTGGTGCCATCACTAGGTCGAATAAGACTCCTTGTTACTGATCTTGCCTTTATCTCTCTAAAGACACCAAAGTTGAAATAGCCTGAGCAATGTAAGCCTTAAAGACCTCTTCCCTAGCTCACTGACTTTACAGAAATTGCTCACACTGATTCCAGTGAGATTTGAGTCCAGTTACACACAGCTTGACAATTCATAGCATGCTGAGGAATCCTGTCCTGTACTAGAGAATGCAGGATTTAAAGGGCAAGGTAAAGCTACCAGGTCTTGGACAAACACAGCTGCAGGCAAACACAGCAAAGGGCTTTATCTATACAGTTTTCTTAGAAATCTTCATTGGAGTAATTAGATAATTTATTTTAAGGATATATATACAATTTTGATGTAAAAATGCAAGGATGAAGAATCTGTCACATTTCTTTGTATTCAATTAGTGACCCAAATTGCAAAAACATACAAAACATTTCCTGCTTAAATTTGTGCAGACTGTGTATGTTTTGACAAAGCCAGTTAATAACTGACTGCTTTTAAGAAGAAGTATCTTTGAAGAAATGATTATGTGATGAGCTGAGAGACTTAGAATCCATGTGCAGTTCTAAAGGCTCCTGCTTTTTTCATTCCATAAAATCCCACAATATTCTATGGTCTCCCACATGAATGCAATATGTGCATGAGCCGACTGGGCTGAAGTTGCTGACTGGGTTATGAACATGAAATGCCTCACCCTTATCTCACTTTTTGGCTGCTTTCACCTGCTGCAAACTTCATGGTGGTTCCTTTGAAACCTACTCTTTTCCAGTGACTCACTTGGAAATTATGGGTTTTCATGTCTAAGTGTTCTGTTATGAAAGAGAGAAAAATAAAAATGCTTCACTGTTCTCTCATTCAAGTAGATTTACACAGTTATTATCAGCAGTCAAGATTGTTTTTCAGTAAAGGCATGACTCCAGGATTTCACCTTCATCTTTGTCCTTCAGAAATCTCCCAGAGAGAAGTCTCTTCCCTAGGAAATTTTGGTTGGTTGGTTTTTTGGTTTTTTTGTTCAGTCAGATTTTCCAAGTGTGCATTGTATTAAAGAGATTGTGCAAGGCATGCAAGGTTGCTCTCTTCCTGGGCAAGCAGAAGCCAGTGAGGAGGAGTTCAGGAATAATTGGCAGCAGCCTGAGTTTCTCTCTAAGCCTGTGGATGAATAAGCGATGCAGCTGGTTACTGAGCTCAGCCCTGTGTGACAGCTCTTGCAGCAGTGTAATCACTCTCAGACCCGACAGACCCATTGATTATCTATGCCTTGGGCTCCCATGCTGTAAGCCATAGCAAACCTCTGTCCTAGTGCAAGATCAAAGGCTGCCACTCTAATGGCCATGGGGAGGCTGTAGAAGAAATGAATGGCATGATCAGATTGCTATGTCCCTCCAAAAGCAAAGGTTTGTTAAATAAAAATCAGGCTAGCCCTACAAAGTGAATCATACCTGTACTAGGGAAGGATGTTCAGTCATTGCCAATCTAATAGAAAATTTCTGATCTCAGATAATAATACTGGGCAATTAGCTAAAGGAACAGGCATCTGAGATACAGAAAAATGCCTGCACTGAAATGCTGCATCAGACCCTCACTTGTCTCTAGGGCAGGAAATTTCCTGCTCTCTACTCTTTCCACAGTTCAATTTTATAGTAGGAAACTGAAAATATTCTCATTGATACTACAAATTATAAAGGAGAGGGTGTGTATGAATGGTAGGGACTTAAGAACATACCACTGATCAAATAGGGTCAAATGGAGAAAGACTAGACATGCCTGGGAAGAAAACAAGTTTTTCTCAAGATTTGAGCAACTGGGCCATGAAAGTCAAACTTCTGTCATCTTCAGTGTGCTTTTTTTTTAATCTCTTGACCTTATCCTTTCTGCTACCACATTGCTACACTCATGAGCACAGATGCATTTTCTCCCAAGACACTTTTTCTTTGGAAGAAAGCTTTGTGTCGCTCATTACAGTGATTTTGCCATAGCAGAACCATAGAGCAGTTTGAACTGGAAGTGACTTTTAAAGGTCATCTAGTCCAACTGCCCTGTAGTGAGGCAGAGTGTAACCAACTGGATCAAGCTGCTCAGAGACCATCCAGCCTCACCTGAAATGTTTCCAGAAATGGGACATCTACAACCCCTCTGGGTAACCTATGTATGTATTTCATCATCTTCATTGTAGAAAATGTTCTCCTAGTATCTATTCTAGATCTACCCTCTTTTAGTTCAAGACCATCACCCCTTGTGCTGTGGCAACAGGTCCTACTAAAAAGTCCAACTTCATCTTTCTTGTAAGGCCTCTTTAAGTAGTGAAAGGCTGTTACAAGATCTTCCTTGAAGCCTAGTCTCTTGCAGACTAAACAACTTCAGCTCTTTCAGCCTGCTCTCACAGAAGAGAGGTTCCAGCCTTCTGATAGTCTTTGTGACCCTTCTCTGGAACACTCTAGCAGGTTAATGTCACTCCTGTACTGGGGATTGCACAGCTAGATGCAGTACTCCAGGTGATGTTTCACCACGGTGGAGTAGAAGGGGCAGAATAACCTCCCTTCTCCTGCTGCCCATAGCCCTTTTCATGCAGCCCAGTCCTGTTTCTGTCAGTGTATCCTGGCAGAGACAGATTTCAATCTCATTTACTGAGCGAAATGCAGAAAATCCCAGGCTACCTTCCAGGGTTCATATCTTGTAGGCAATTAAGACAAGAACTTATCCCAAACAGCCTGGCTTATGCCAAATCCTTGCAGTGCATCAAAGTGCCTCAAAGTCTTGGCCACTTCAGTTTGAAGAGGGCTTTCATGCTTTCCTCTCTTCAGTGAGAAATACCTTGTTGTATTTCCTGGGTCGTCTACTGTTGCCCTTCACATTAATGGGTGCCTTGAACGAGCCCTTCAGAAAACTGTCAGGGTCATACTGGTCACTAGGAAAAGATGTCCTCTGAAGGACTTGCTCTACATGAAGGCAAATCTTCACCATAAATGGCAGCCACCAGTGTGTAAGGCCAGAGTGGAACCAGTTTAACCCAGGATGCAAACTGATTAGCTCGCCTTGTCCCCAACTCATTACCATACTTAACTTTTCAGACTTTTCTTCTGATCCATCCTGGAAGACTGAACCACATCATGTCTTGGGGGAAGTCTGTGCTGGGTCGATGTTTTGGAAGGACATCATAGCACTAAGCTGCTCTGTGGCTCCTAATTAGAAGTATGTGCTTTTCCAGCTTCTGTGAGTCACCACCCCAATCTCTGATATAGGCCTCCCCAGCATTCCTAGAGAAGGTTGAGCATCACCTCAGAGGACCTCACAGAATCAGAGCTTTCGTTTTAGATACTTTTTTAAAATCTCATTTTCCTAGTTTTAATCCTATATCTCTGCTGTATCTTACCACTTAACCACTTAACTTCCCTTTGCACATCTTTGTCACCATTTCTGAGACTGTAAGCTGCTTAGTTACCTCTGTTGCAAGGCCTTTTGCACCTAATTTCCTCACACATTGTACAAAAATGTAATCTAAGGAACTTTAGTGGAAAGTGAATCTTTTCAGGTAATAGAATACAGAAATGCAGTGGTTTAATTTCGGCCCACAGAATCTCTCTAAGGTCTTCAGGCACTTATAATACCAAGAAACTCATTGCATTGCCTTTCATAAACTGATTATCCAGTACTGCCACCCCTCCTATCACACCACTACATATTGCTCTAGGTAAACACCATCATGGAAAATTCTCCCTGGAAAACTATCTTGTGGGATTTGGAGACCGTGTCATGATGATAGAGTTTCTTCTTTTACTCTCTGGCCCAGGGGATTCCTGTTTCAACCTGCTATTCTGGGGAAAATAAATATTGTCAGTGACACTGCACTGTTTTCCTTCTATTGATTTCTTGCTTACACACTGGGGAGAACATAGTCTTAGGATGAGCATTTTGCCGCCATTCATTTAGTGTGTTGGTTGTTACAGCAAAGATCAATGACAGAAAAAAAAAACAACCCTGTACTCCTTCACATGGCACTGAAACCTGTAGTATGAACTAGAGGAATGGTGTTGGGAATGTCTGTGGCACAAAGCTACAATTAATTCTTGCTTGTCCCGTGTCCCATTGCAGTAGTAAGTCAGGTCTGAAAGCAATTAGAGACCCACTCGCTATCACAGCTTTGTCCTGTGCGCTGATTGACGGGAGCGAGGGAAAGCACCACTAAGGCTCCTCATGTGGAAGAGAATTTAGCAGGAGCAGAGCTTAAGTCAGGATCTAGCTTCTCTTCAAGAGCACAAAACTCCCATCAGCTGAGCCCCAAGTGTAACCCATACAAAGGGTTACCCATACCCTCTTTAAGTGAGCAAACTCATTTCAGTTCTATCCATTAATTTCTACCTTTCCTTCCAGTCTCATAGGGTCTCTTCTTGAAATATTTGTATACCAAAACCTTTGCTGAAACAAAATATGCAAACTTCTAGTCAGATTGTCCTTGGTTACAGTGGTTTGTCACTGGCTGTAGTGAAATGATGTCCACAAAGAGGTAAAGTCATCTCACTTACTGTGTTATTGCTCCATATTTGATTCTTTGTCTCTCCAGTTTATATCTTCGCAATAATAAAGAGATCTTTCTTTTGCTTACTAGCTAGCATAACTAAGCTGCACAGCTATTCACTACTTAACTGTTCCTGTTACGAAATTCCAGGCACAAAAGAGAAAGCATCACAAAAGCTTATTAGGAAAAGCAAATATTCCATCTTAGCTTATTCATTAATGGCTCTCTCATGCCACAAATTCATGGGGCCCAACGAGATCCACCCACAGGTCCTGAGGGAACTGGCAGATGAAGTTGCTGAACCACTGTCTGTCATATTGGAAAGTCATGTCAATCTGGTGAAGTCCCTGATGGCTGAAAATGGGGAAACATAATCTCCATCTTCAAAAACAGGAAAAAGGAAGAGCCCAGAAACTCTAGGCCAGTCAGTCTCACCTCTGTGCCTCATGAGATCATGGAGCAGATCCTCATGATGACTTTTCTAAAGCCTACAGAAAATGAAGAGGAGGTGATCGGTGCTAACCAGCAAGGATAAATCATGCTTTGCAGACTTGGTGGCTTTCTGTGGTGGAGCTACAGTGTTTGTGGATAAGGAAAGAACAGCTGATGTCACCTACCTTGATGGGTCTGAAGCATTTGACACTGTCCCACATAGCATTCTGCTCACCAAATTCGAAAATCATAGAATCATAGAATGGAATGATTTAGGTTGGAAGAGACCTCAAAGATCATCCAGTTCCAACCCCCTGCCATAGGCAGGGACACCTCCCACTAGATCAGGTCGCTCAAGACCTCATCCAACATGGCCTTGAACACATCCAGGGAGGGAGCAGACACAACCTCCCTGGGCAACCTGTTCCAGTGCCTCACCACCCTCACTGTGAAGAATTTCTATCTAACATCCCATTCAAATCTCCCCTCCGCCAATTTGAACCCATTCCCCCTCGTCCTGTCATTACAAGACCTTGTGAACAGTCCCTCCCCAGCCCTCCTGTAGGCCCCCCTCAGATACTGGTAGGCTGCTATAAGGTCTCTCCAAAGCCTTCTCTTCTCCAGGCTGAAAAGCCCCAACTCTCTCAGCCTGTCCTCATAGCAGAGGTGCTCCAGCCCTCTGATCATCTTCGTGGCCCTCCTCTGGACTCTCTCCAGCAGTTCCATGTCCTTCTTGTGCTGGGGGCTCCAGAATTGCACACAGTATTCTAGGTGGGGTCTGACAAGAGCAGAGTAAAGGGGGAGAATCACCTCCCTTGCCCTGCTGGTAATGCCTCTCTTAATGCAGCCCAGCACACAGTTGCTGTCTGAGCCGCGTGTGCACACTGCAGGCTCATGTTGAGCTTCTCATCCACCCAGACCCCCAGGTCCTTTTCCTCAGAGCTGCTCTCCAGCCACTCACCACCCAGCCTGTATTTGTGCTTGGGATTGCAGCGACCCAGGTGCAGGACCTTACACTTGGCCTTGTTAAATTTCATGAGGTTAGCCTGGGCCCACCTCTCCAGCCTGTCCAGGTCCCTCTGGATGCCATCCCTGCCCTCCAGCAAGTCAACTGTACCACACAGCTTGGTGTCATCTGCAAACTTGCTGAGGGTGCACTCGATTCCTCTGTCCATGTCGCTGACAAAGATGTTAAACAGCACTGGTCCCAGCACTGACCCCTGAGGGATGCCACTTGTCACTGGTCTCCAGGTGGACATTGTGCCCTTGATCACCACTCTCTGCGTGCGACCATCCAGCCAATTCCTTATCCAGCGAGTTGTCCACCCATCAAGTCCATGTTTTTCCAGTTTGGTGACCAGGGTGTCATGTGGGACAGAGTCAAAGGACTTACTCAGGTCCAGGTAGATGACATCAGTTGCCCTTCCCTTGTCCACTGCTGCTGTGACTTTATCATAGAAAGCCACCAAATTTGTTAGGCATGAATCACAAGTTAAACTCTTGGCACATTTTCATTGTATTTTTTCCTATCAAGAAACAGAAAAGGCTTGGCAAAGTGTTCATCAAAGCACATAAACATATGTCTTAAGCAGTTGCTTTACATTAGTCATATGGCCAAGCAGTTTGCTAAGCTGAGACCTGCACATTACATGGCATACTAGAAAATGCAGACAGGCAGAAGCGATCTGTAGGGTTGACAGAAGGAACAGGAAACTTGAAATTATGTGATGACTACCTTTATGCCAGATAATACACAGTCTTAATGAGATAATGAAATGTGAATATAAATAAAAAATAAAATCATTTTACCAGTCATGACTCACCCAAGGCTTTGTCATCATAAGCCCATAAACATGGAAGGACCTTCATGACAGATAGGCAGAGGCCACACAGATAGAAAGAGTGTAGGGAAAGGCAAAGGTGATTTCTGAGAGGTGAGGATTAACTACATGCCAAAATTGATGCCACTGGCAAGCCATAAATGATGGTTGCAGTAAGAAGATGAGAGGAATGGATGAACCAGATGCACAATGCTAGAAGAAGGAGAAACTTAGAGTGATACAGAGTGAAAGAGTAAAGACCTGAGAGCAATTAACCATGTGCTTCTGATTTGACCTGCTTTAAGCATGGCTTGACAAAAATAAGCTTCCATAGTAGCAGTGATTGAGAGAAATCTGTCTCCACCCCATCACTCCAACATAGCAATCTGGTTGCCTGTGAGCATTTATGGTTAGGCATTTTGCTCCATATCCATACAGATATACACTGTTAAATATCCTTGTTCAAAATTATTCTTTAACCTACCAGCCTAGCCTGAAATGCTATTATCACGATAATAGTGATATATTAGTGGACAGTGTTTTCCAAATAAAGGATAGGCACAGACATCTAAAACCACTTAAGAACTGTAATTCCATGAAACTTGAAGTGTCAAGATAACAAAGTGATAAAGAACTGATCAGAAGATTCTTCTGCATCTTCTGATAGGGAGTTTCAGAAAGAAAGAAAGAAGCTGTAAATTAGCTTTTAATGTCAAAGTTTCCAAGATAACAAACATTGTATTCCACACGAAGGTCAAGGTGTGCAGGTCTGTAGCTCAAGTCAGCTATTTATTAACATGAAAACAATGTAGTCAGTAAATATCTAAGCATCTAATCATTCTAGTCTACAGTAACAAAGTTCCTGCTCCCCTGACAGAGATGTGTTATGAGAAAGAAATAAATTTGAGACCAATTATCACCTCTAAAAAACATAATAGCAAGAGTGAGAGTGCTTTTGTTCAAACGTGGTTTCTGTTTTGGGATGCTTGAGCTATCAATAATCACTTCCACTTCTTCCCCTCCAAGAAATGAAGACTAGAGTTAAAACAAGATAGGCCCAGATTCTTATCCTAAACCTAGAAACTTAACAGGAAACTGTGTCCTCTGCCTTCAGCATAGTCTTTCTGGATTTAAACAGGTATAAATGGAATCAACATACACTTTTTAGATACCTATAAGGAAAATACTCAAATAGGAAAACAATTCCCAGACAGTTCCAGTAAGTGCAGTACACTAGTAATGTAATGACTAATTGCAAAATCTATTATCCTTGAGATGAAAAGATTTTAGAAGATTCAAGATCAGATTACAAGCTTTTTGAAAAGGCAAGAAACAAAAAAGAACCCTAAATACTGGAAGACACATGCATGGCTCCAAGTCTTGCAATAGCAACTGCTGTAAGCTTTCATTCACATTAACATGATTAAAAACAACTACAAGATTTGCTGGAAAGGTTGAGCTCTGTATCAAATGTGAATTTGAAACTTGCAGAGAGCCACTGAAAATGAAAAGGGAAGAACAAAGAAGCATGAGCCTTGCTTTGCCAAAACTGAATGGCAAATGACCAAGAGGACAGAACAGTAATGCTTACCGGGTGAGACAGCAACATCTGGACAAGGTTTAGAAGGCCACTATCTTCAAAGGCCAACCATTAGAATTGTCAGTTGTGTGAAGCATCTGAGACACTGAAATGTCTAAGGTAACTTATTCAGCAGCACACAGCCGATGGAGCAAGGGGAGGGAACCAAGGCAAACTTGGAGAGCAAATGATTACATTAGACGTGAAATATTGTTAGGGGGACCCTGCTCTGTGAGAAACCCATGGTTATACAGTGAGACAAAACACCAGCTCTCACCGGGGAAAATTCACTTCTGAGGAAAGGCCAATTTTTGAGGACTCAAATGGGACATGAATCATACAAAAGCCGTGTGATGGCTCCTCTCAGTGGACTGGATTCAGCCTGTTATGCTTACCCTAACAACTGAAAGAAGAGAGAGAATATTGGGAGGAAGAACAAGGCTGACATAATCAAGGGTTGTTATTTTTCAAATAAGCTTTTGGGCCACAAGCTTCATGGGCCATAAGCTTCACACACATTGTGGTAGGTTTCAGATTATTTTACCTGTCTTCTATCTCAGCCTCTGAAATGAAAATAATCTTAAAATTTCCAGGGCTTCAGATGCCCAGGAGGCACAGAAATACTTGAGTCCTTGGCTTATCTTGGGGAAAAAATGGAGTCCTGAGAGTAGTCACTGAAATGCTGGAAATTGATCCATTGGTGGCACTGGAGTAGATACAGATAATGTAAACTCATAGCATAGGCTCAAAACATTAATCATCCCGGGAAATAAACTCTTGTTAAATTTATATGTGCCTAGAAAAGAGAAGGCTGAGAGGGAATCTTATCAATGCTTATAAGTACTTAGAGGATGGGTGTCAGGAGGATGGAGCCAGTGTTTTTTCAGTGGTGCTTAGTAATAGGATAAGAGGTAATGGGCACAAACTTGAACACAGGAAGTTCTCCTCTTACTCTACACAATGAATAGGACAAAACCAGAGGGAAAAGCAAGACATTAAATAAATGTGAGAATCTCTCTATTCTGGAGAGGCAGTGAAGACAAAGGAAGAATGGGAGAAAGTTATATGAATTCCATGTGCAGAAGTGAAACAAAAGGAAGGAGAAGTAATGTCCAGAGAAGACTGGCAGAGGAAGCAGAGAAGCAGTCCAGCTCTACTAAATCTGTTGCAGTATCAAACTCAACTCTTCCTTCCATTACTTTAGATTCAGTACAACAGAAAAGAATTAGGTGTCTAATATCTGGCATTCAGTTAGGTTTTAAGGTAACAAACATGTCTAAAAGGCCCTCTAATTTCCTACCTTTATCAGCAGCAATTAAGGACAATCAGCACACTCTTCTGATTTAATGTGAGCTTTGAAATATTTTTTCCCTCCAAATACATGGCAAGTGTTAAATGTCAAACTTGTAGGTTTTTCTTTTGCTTTGTTGAATCGTTTCCTTCCATGCAGATAGAAAGAGACTAATGTCAAATATTTACTAAGATCTATTTATTTTCCTCCCTATGCTTCTCGGTCCATGTATTTATCAGGTCCAAGGATCTGTATTTTACTAAAATAGTTGTATCTACTGATGTTTTTTTTCCAATATCTTCTGTTCTCTATTATCTATGTGCTTTTCTAGTCTCACTGTGTGAAAGTAAAAACAAAAATAGCAGGCACAGACAAACTGTGATGCAATTCATGAACATAAATCTAAAGAAGGGCAACCAGAAACTCTCTCTGGTGTTGCCTTGCATGGCATTCATTCCTCCCTTAATGCCTCTTATTCCCTCAGGATTGCTTTGCCAGTTGATAGTTGGTCAAAACAGCTTATTATTCTAGCCAGCTGATTATATAGTTGATTTATAAAAAATACTTATTCTTATCATTTTAAGCGTTGTTTTCTATAGCTTTAGTGTAGAGACAAGAATTGTACTCTTGGGCGTTGTTTTATTTTTTTTTTTTTCTGAAAGGCTTGTATTTTAATCAAGTTGCAACATAATGACAGTATTTTACATAATCATCAATAGAAACTCTAGATCTTAGCTAGAAAATTATCTGTTTAGCCATTTAAATACCTCTGTGGTCCCCATTACAGAATCACAGAAACATTCAAATTGGAAAAGACCCTCAGGATCACCAAGTCCAGCCAATAAGCCTATTCTACAAGGTTCACTCCAAACCATATCCCCAAGCACCACATCCAAATGACTTTAAAACACATCTAGGGTTGGTGACTCAACCACCTCCCTGGGCAGCCCATTTCGGTACTTGACCTTTCTTTCGGTGAACATTTTTTTTCCTAATATCCAATCTAAACCTACCCAGTGGCAGCTTGAAGCCATTCCCTCTTCTTCTATCAGTAATTCCCTCCAAGAAGAGACCAGCAGCAACCTCCACACAATGTCTTTTCAGTAGCTGTAGATAGATATGGGGTCTGCCTCCTCTTTTTCAAACTAAGCAGCCATAGCTCCCTCAGTCACTCCTCATAAGATTTATTCTCTAGGTCCTTCACCAGCTTTGTTGCCCTCCTCTGCACTCACTCCTGCATCTCTTGTGTTTGACCATCTGACACCACTTGATGTGTTTTCATATGGCAGAGCTATTTTCCTGGATAGGGAACTGAAGCAAAGATCAGAACAAACAGAATCAGGATTGCAGCACTGCTGGCATGTCTGAGCTGTCTCCCCGCATGCCCAGCCATGCATGCCCTCAGGTTCCCTTGTGCAGGCACCAGCCCTGACACAGCAGTGCAGCCAGCTGGGCTCACCCGCCGCAGAATCACACAGCTGCTTTGTCTCTAGGCATCAGGACTACGCACTTCTGCTTGATAAAACCTTCTGTTGCATAAAATAGCTTCCAAAACACTCTCTTATGAAGGGGGTGTAATTTAAGAAGGAGTAATTTTCTTCCTATAGAATTTAATTCGACCTGCAGGATGTAGCATGCAGTAATATTCCTCCTCTAGAAGTGTGCAGTGTGCTCCTGAGGAAGTCTGCCAACTCTTTTTGTATATTGGTAACAAGCTGGACCCTTCACACGAAGCCAGGATGTGGATCAAACAGGAGCAGCAAGCAGCAACAGACTTCCTCTTTGTCATGAACAGGTACTAAAAACCCTTGATCAACCTACAAAAGCTTTTTGCACTACTTATCATAACTGATAGTGGATTTAGACTAATTTTTCTTGTGCTAGAAGTGGGGAAGAAGAGAAAGATTGCACAGCAGTGATTTCATGCAGTTCTCTCAGGATAACCTAGGACAGAAGTTTTCTTGTGTAGCTCTGCAAGCTCAACCCTGCAGGAAGGGGACAGGAAGAGTTTGTGCAGCAGCACAGACCCAAATGCCAGTAATGGTTCAACAACACATTACTTCCAAAGGCTTTTCTTAGACCATTATAAAATGACACCAAGTGGATGAATCTGGAAGTGATAAAAGAGTAGAGGGAAAGGAACTATATATAAAAAAATAGAGGGAAAGGAACTACTTTTTAAAGTAGTATAAAGGAACTACTTTTAAAAAATTATATGGTATCAAAGTGTGAAGGAGAAAGGTCCTTACATCCTCAAGAAGGTCTGTAGCCTGACATTCTTCACTGCTCCGGGATTTCCAAATGGCTGTGATCATGGAAAGAGTATACTGGCTATCACTACCCAGTTCCTCTTCTGGGATCCTGTCTTGGCTGCATGTGAGTCAAGTTTCCAAGACATATTCTCCCTCCCCAGCTACAATTTTTGTTAGAAGGCTAACATCATCTCTGTTTCAGGACGAAACTGCCTACTTTTGAGTATTGTTTCAGATCCCAGGAAGCCATCTGTTTCAGGAGATACAGGCTTTCTGAAATGCACCAATCCAGCACTTAGCTCCATCTCACCATGCACTGATGGCTGATATCTGGGGACAGAGGAGATCAGAGTGAGTGTGTTCTCTCAGCCCTGGAGATCACTGATCCAAACAACCTTTTCTTAAGTTAACAGTGACTGCCAAAAAGTGCTATGTCCTGGCTACATGATCAAATGTCAGAGGAGGAGGAGGCAAACTTCTTTGTACATTAAAGTTGACAGTAAACTTGAAAAATCACTATCTGCAAATATCTGGGCAGTCATGAACCCCATGCCTTCAGAGGCAGGCAAACTCTGTCCCCAAATGTACACTCTGGAAAAAACAGATTCATAGATCAGATGACAACAGACAACCAGTTTGGGTTCCAGATGGTGGTGTGAGTGGGGAGGTAAGTACACCTTTGAGTACTCCGTGATTTTGAGAAGTATTAACCTAGCAGTAGCATGAAGGATCATATAAGACCTATGTTAAAAATATAGAGGAAGCACACTGAATAAATTACATTTTAAAATTGTGTTGTCTTACATAACATCTTGTGATGTTATTTTGCCTCTACCTTAATTAACTATTTCTTTTTCTTTGCACTAGCATATTTTCATTTCTTGGCAAAACTGACAAAACAAACAAACAAACAAACAAAAACTTCTATCAGAATGTCACTGCATCACATGAGAAAGTAAGTACTTCAAATAATGGTTTGGTTGAATTGTCTCCTCTGGCCTCCTTGGAGGTAAATCTGGATTACTGGCCTCTAATGTTGTCAAAAGAGGCTTTGTAGAATACCATACAGCTAAAAACATAATGAGCTTTACTAGAGGGGAGTATAATTCTAAAGTTCAGTAGAAGGTGTATGTTTGTATGCAGTGACTAAGCATATGCAAGTAGGAGGCAATTACAGATGGCTGGAAATATGCTACTACTGCAAAACACATATGATGTTTTGTATCTCTGAGCAGAAAGCAGAAATGCTCTATCTAAAATACAGAAGCTCTGCAACTAGCTGATACACTCATGATGAATTTGTGTTATTTGGGACCACAACAACACATTCAGCAGCTGCAGATCAGCAACAAAAGCTTACTTTTTCCCCCTTCTTTTTTATTTTTATTTTTTCAATTTAAAGTGAAAAGAAATACGATCATGGAGAATTTGTAGAAATGGGAGGAATGTACTGAGTGGAAAACAGTTCAGTAAGTTACATCTAGTAAGATCTTCATTAAAAAAAACAAACCAAAACAACAAAAAAACCAAGGTATGAGTTAACTATGAGACAGCTTGCTTTGGGCATATAGGAAGTTAAATCTCTTAACTACTTTTGCCAGAGTTTTTAGCCTGCTTTCTCTGCTCTATTTGGGCTTGCCTTATCAGTTTTTTGCAGTTCTGAGATTAGTCTGAGTTCAGTAAATATTGATCATAATTGTCAAATATTCATTTGAGGTGCATTAATTCTCCTGGTCTGGTTTGAGGTAGAATGGAACTAATTCTGTTGAGTGGCTTTCCGCTCCAGATAAGGCTCCTCTAAGTAACTGCACTGACATGTTGCTTCTAGTAGTAGTAATGCTGATGTTTCTAGTAGGTACCAAGGACTGGTGTGCAGACCAAGCTCACTTCTGAATCTTGTGTATTACATGGGTGTGCAGAGTTACAGAGTGCACCTGCAGGTAGGAGCATGCAGTTCAGATGTCTTAAACTCATCAATGAGGGATTCCATTCCATGCACGTTGTATTTAGTATGAAAGTGAGTGATGACAAGGGTCAAGCTCACTTCTTCAATTGCCAGCATCCAAGGAGGACTCTGCCTCCTCTGCCTGAAATCCGGATCTATGAGTTCCTGAATCCAATTCCTGTCTGTCAGTGAGTCCAGTCTGGAACTTCTGCCAAGTCAGTCCAAATCATCAGTGGTGATGGTGATGTAATAGACATTAGGGACACTCAATTCAGTATTGATTTGGATATTGTTGTTTATATTTAAATTATTAAAACAATCATTTAAATTATTATTTAAATTGTTTCCATTACACTAGCTTTAGTTTTCCAATTCTTAATTCTCTCTGCCTTATTCCCTTTTTTTTCTCCTTTGGGAAGGGAGAGGGGTTAATAGAGAGCATCCACACTTGTTTAGTGGCTGGCCCAGCCCTAACCCTTGACAATCGTGTGTATTTTTCACTTTGATCTAAGCAGTTGCCTGTGCATTGAGAGATCAGCCCTCACAGCACTTACCAATTTGCATCTTAACTGGGGAGGTGTGCTGGAGGAGGCTTATCAAGAGATTGTTTTGGAGGTGTTGAGTGGGAACTGTCATTAACATGAGGTTCGTTGGCAACGACAGGGAAATAAACAAGTCCCAGTTCCTCCCTGCCTATGATGACAGGTTTGTATTTGGAAAAGAGGTATTTATGCACACACACACACACACACACACACACACACACACACACACAAACAAATCCAATTTCAAACCCAAACCCATTCTACCCATTTAGGTTTCAAACTAAAGAACAATCTGACAGATCAGAGATGAGCCTAATTTTAAGAGAAAATTGGTTAATGCGTGGCTAAGACTCACATTACTGATCCCACCAGCTTTGAATTGGATGTGAGAGAAGACAGGAACCAGGCATTTTATATAGACACA
Source organism: Psilopogon haemacephalus (assembly GCA_013396835.1). NCBI lineage: Eukaryota > Metazoa > Chordata > Aves > Piciformes > Megalaimidae > Psilopogon > Psilopogon haemacephalus. Next base: position 451,553 of record VWZI01005220.1, read on the forward strand.
AGAAATATATATTTATAGTCTATGTAATATAGAAAATATTATAGAGTATATTAAATTATTTATTAGAGAGGATCTAATAAATGTTTATAAATACATAAGAGCTGGGTGTCAAGAGGGAGACTCTTCTCAGTGGCACCCTGTAATAGGACAAGGGGCAATGGATATAAACTACAGCACAGGAAATTCCACCTCAGCATCAGGAGGAACTTCTTTATTGTAAGGGTCACAGAGCACTGAAAGAGGCTCTGCAGAGAGGCTGGGGAGTATCCTTCTCTGGAGGCTTTCAAGACCTGCCCAGATGCATTCCTGTATGACTTGCACTACATTCTATGGTCCTGCTCTGGCAGGTGGGTTGGACTTGATGATCTATGGAGGTCCCTTCCAACCCCTCCTAACGTCCTGTGATATTCTAGGATATTATTGTATATTATATATAATTCATACACATCTATCTTCTCTCTATAAATTCTGTATAATTTTCTATATTTTTCTATATGTAATACAGAAGTTATATAAACTAGAGCTGCTCTTGATGAACCTGGGAACTACAGACCAGTCAATTTTACCTCTGTGCCTGCCAAGATCATGGAGCAGATCCTCTTGAAGGCTGTGCTGTGGCAGATGGAAAACAAAGCAGAGGTGCCTGATGCCAACC
>VWZI01005221.1:0-11091 GCA_013396835.1 Psilopogon haemacephalus
AAGCCCCCCCCAAAAATCAATAAAAATTAGAAGTCACAATAAAAAATAAGTCCTTTATAGTGCCACCAAAGCGCCGACGGAAAGAACCAGAAAATGAAACAAAAAAAGAAAAAAAAAAATCCACGACGACAACAACAACAACAAAAAAAGAATCCCTCATGTTCACACCTGTCACACTACACAACTGGCACCCTGAAAGCACAAGCAGTTTGGCACTAGAAGAGCAGAGGCACTAGAAATGTTAAGAATAACCACAGCTAGAGAACCTCACACATCATCTCACAGGTTAAGAGAAGGTGGCTCAAAATGAGAACTCACCTGTAATTTCCAACAGTCTGTCTGCTAGTGTACTCTTGNAAAAAAAAAAAAAAAAAAAGAAAAAAAAAAGAAAAACAAAACATAGCAACAAAATCTTCGTTCAGGGCTTCAATGTGTGCCATAGTTGCAGACCTCCGAATCAATCCGCGTGGGCTGGCAGAGGTTGGGCTCTCCAGAGCGTTGCCGGTCCGTGGGTAAATCCTTGGGGGGGGTGGTGGTGGTGGTGTTGGGGGGGAGTCACCCCTGAAAGGTTTCTGGCCGTCGGGGGTGGCCACCCCGAGTTCTGCCACCGTCAGTTGGTGCTGGGCTGCACAAGCTCCTGCTCGAGAAATCCGCCGCTAGTAGATGACCTCGTAGACTGTGGCCTTCTTGTCACCAGAGCCCGTGACGATGTATTTGTCGTCCGCTGAGATGTCGCAGCTTAAGACGGACGAGGATTCCTTGGACTGGAGGTGAAAAGGGAGAGCCATCAGAGGTTGGAAACAGAAGAGTAGAACAGTATAGTAGAGAATAGTACACAATAGAACACAATAGTACAGAATAGAACACAACAGAACAGAAAGGAACAGAGAAGAACAGAGAAGAACAGAGAAGAACAGAGAAGAACAGAGAAGAACAGAGAAGAACAGAGAAGAACAGAGAAGAACAGAGAAGAACAGAGAAGAACAGAAAAAGCCAGGTTGGAAGAGACCTCCAAGATCATCCAGTCCAACCTTTCACCCAGCCCTAGCCAATGGCACTAAGTGCCCCATCCAGGCTTTTCTTGAACACCTCCAGGCATGGCGACTCCGCCACCTCCCCAGGCAGCCCATTCCAATGCCAATCACTCTCTCTGTGAAGAATTTCCTCCTAATATCCAGCCTATACCACCCCCAGGAAAACTTGAGACTGTGTTGGGCTCGAGGAATGGTTTCTGGACTGGCCCAAGAGTTGGAACAGGCTGCCTCAAGACGTGGTGGAGTCACCATCCCTAGATGTGCTCAAGAAACCTGCAACCATGGCACCTGGGGACACGGTTTAACGGCCATGGTGGGGTTGGGTTGGTGGTTGGACTCAGTATCAGAAGTCTCTTCCAACCAAAAATTCAGATATTCCTAGAATGGGTCAAGTTAGAAGGGACCTTGAAGAGCATCTTAGTCAAAACCACCTGCCATGGGGGCAGGGACACCTTCCACTAGAACAGGTTGCCCAAAGCCTCATCTAACCTGGCCGTGAACACCTCCAGGGTGACTAATTCTATTCTATGATTCCAGATTGGTTTCCTCAACACCACAGCCACCCACCACATGTCACTGGTAGCAATCCCACATCCCTGGGACCAATCCCACAAGGATGGATTTCCCCATACACTCTCCATCCACATCCTCTCCACCCCAGAATGATGCCAACAGGAAGGTATGGACATCACCCACCCATCCTCATGTTCTCTGCCCAGGAAGAAGTGTCCTACCTGGAAGATGCTCGCTCCGTAGGGCGTCCTCCAGGCGTTGAGCAGGTTGTCTTTTCCAGTACTCACAAACCATTTACCTGTGGCCAGGCAAGATGATGTCAGTAGCCAACACGGTGCCCCTGCCGAAGCTCCAACCCATGGCCAACAGAACTGAAGCCATCACCCAGACCCCCCATGATCAGCCTTGCCCTGTTCCCTAGAGGCTTCTGCCTGCTGACACCCTCAGAAACCAGAGATTTTGGAGAAAATGTGAAACCTGGAGATGTTCCAGAGATGCCCAATGTGGTGGCTTGAGATTATCTCAGACTCCTTAAAAGTCCTCTCTTGCTGGGACATGTCCCACCACTACCCAGCATTGGTTCACCTCCTGCAATGCCAGAGGGCAATTTCCAACCACAACAGGATTGTTTTAGGGGGATAATCCTCAGCTCCACCATCATGGGATGGACCCTGTTGGAAGCCTTTCACACTCAACCCACCACCACCACGCCCCATGCATTGTCCCTCCCTGCCACGGTAGTTGGAGGTCACTACAGGAGCAGAACTTGGGGTCAGAGCCACTTACCGCAGTAGGCGAACTTGAGGGAGAGGACACAGCTCTCATGGAGGTGCAGCTGGTACTTGTCTGGTTTGGTGTGGTGCAGAACTTCCACGTTGCTGCTCTCCATGCCCACCGCCAGCCACTCACCCGTCGGGCAGTAGCCCAAGGAGAAGATCTGCGGTGGGGACACAGACATGGTCAGAGATGAGGTTTATACCCACACTTGCTGTGCCTGTAGCCCCCTGACCAGTCTCTGCCTGAAGAATCAGAGAAGGATTCAACCACCTCTGTGTCCACAAACCATTCTCCATCAGAGATGGACACCAATGATATGGGCATGAGCCAAACTGAGGGTGACCTCTTGCTGATTTCGGTTGGAAGAGACTTTTAAGAACATCAAGTCCAACCATTAACCCAGCAGTGTCAGGTCACCACTAAACCACATCCCTCAGCATCACATCTCCATGGCTTTGAAGCACCTTCAGGCATGGGGACTCTACCACTGTCCTGGGCAGCTTGGAACAGGCCTTAACAACCCTTTCCATGAAGAAATTGTTCCTCATGTCCAATCTAAACCTTCCCTGGGGAAACCTGATGCCACTTCCCCTTGTCCTATTGTTTGTTCTTTGGGAGAAAAGACCAAGCCCCACCTGGCTCCAGCTAGGAGTTTTGGAGAGCCAGGTCATCTCCCCCCTCAACCTCCTTCTCTCCAGGCTGAACAATCCCAGGTCCTTCAGCTGCCCATACAAGATTCATGCTCTAGACCCTTCATCAGCTTTTCCTCAGAAATCCTGCCCTGCCCATGTCACCTCACATGAAATGAAGCCAATTCCAGGGATGGTTCTTCTGTCTTTGGACAGAAAGCACCTTCTTGGTATCCTCCAGAAGCAGAAGATCAGTACAGAAGGAAGTGAGACTAAGTAAGTTCTAAGCCACAGCTGCTTGTGGGCTGGAAACCACAGTGGCACAGCTTCCAGATGCCCAGCATCTTGGGGACAATCTTTTGAGAAAGGCCTCTTGAGATAGGACCAGTGGTGATGGTTTGAACTAAAAGAGGGAAATTCAGGCTCAGAGATTCAGAATCAGGGAGATTTGGAGGGAGAGAAGGGAGAAATGACACTGAGGGTGGTAAAGAGCCTGTCTCTGCTTGCCCAGAGAAGTGGAAGATGTCCCAACCCTGGAACTACTGCAGTCACATCCACGTGTTCAGAGAATGCACAGGAACACCAGGACATCTCCAGCCCCACAAAGACTTCTGCACTTGCCAAGAGGACAAAAGGTCCCAGGTTTGCTCTGGGAGGATCTGCAGGATCCACCTCACTCGAAGGGCATTTCCACAGCCACACAGAAGCTGCTGAGTTGGAGGGATAAAACCCTGCCTGGGGTCTCCGTGAGGAGCTACAAGACCAGAACTTCCCCCTCCCTCCAAGGGCATCCCAATGGTTACCTGGGAGGTGAAGTCATGCTGCTGGAGCTGTCTGCCTTCCCGTAGGTCCCAGGAACGCACCGTGTTGTCCAGACCCCCTGTCCACAACTTCGTACCGTCGTGGGAGATGTCTATGCAGCTGGCACCGTCCGTGTGGCCTTGGAATTGCCTTCAAACAACCCAAAAACATGGCAAATCTTCAAGGGGAACACACTAGCAGGTTGCCTCAAAGGAGCTGATGCTCAAGGAACATCTCGGAAGCCTGCCCACACACCAAGCACACACGGAAATCCACCCATGGAGCATGCTTGGCTGAGCTTCACCAGCTCAGTGACAAAGCACAGTAAGATAGGGCTCTTGCCACCATCCCCAAGGTTCTCAGGAGGCAAAAAACACCTCAACAAACGTGGCCAGAGAGACCCAGATGACAAACACTTGGAGCTCCCAACCTTCCTGCCACAGCAAGCTGAAGGTTGCCCACCTGACAAGCGTCTGGTTGTGCAGGTCCCACACGGCGATGTTGCCGTCGCTGCAGCAGGAGAAGCAGACTTTGGCGTCGGGGCTGATGGCCAGGGCGTAGCAAGCAGGGGCAGAGGAGGTCAACTCGGCTTTGATGCGAGGGGTGGGGGAAGCCAGGTCCCAGATGGTGAGGGTGCTGGCTTCTCCTCCCACGATCAGCGTGCGGCCATCAGGGAGGAGTTTGCAGGAGCGGATGTAGTTGTCCCTGTTCTGGAGGGGAAAGAGGTGTCACTGGGAGGGCAAAGGATGATGCACAGTGCGATGGGGTAGGAAGGGACCTCTGGAGATGATCCAGTCCAACCCCCCTGCTAAAGCAGGGGCACCCACAGCAGCTTGCCCAGCATCACAAAGGGCAGGGTGGGTTGGAAGCTCTCCAGAGAAAGAGACTCCACAACCTCTCTGGGCAGCCTGCTCCAGGCCTCCAGCACCCTCACACCAAAGAATTTTCTCCTCCTCTTCAGATGGAACCTCCTGGGTTCCAGTTTGTGGCCACTGCCTCTCGCCCTGTCACCACTGACAAGAGCCCAGCTTCACTCTCTTGCCCCCCACCCTTTATCTCCTGCTGAGCATTGAGCAGATCCCCTCTCAGGCTGCTCTTCTCCAGGCTTACCAACCCCAGGGCTCTCAGCCTTTCCTCCTCACAGAGCTGCTCCAGGCCCCTCAGCATCTTTGTAGCCTCCACTGGACTCTCTCCAGTAGGTGAGAGAGAGTGAACTGGGAAACCCAGGAATGGACCTAGGACTCCAGGTGTGGCCTCACCAGGGCAGAATAGTGGGGGAGGAGCACCTCCCTGAACCTGCTGGCTACTTGCTTCCCCATGCACCCAGGAGATCATTTGCCTTCTTGGCCCTGAGGGCACATTGTTGGCTCATGGTGCCCTCGACCACCAGCACTGCCAGGTCCTTCTCCCCAGAGCTGCTTCCCAGCAGTTCAACTCACCTGTTCTGCTGCAGAGGATTACTCCCTGCCCAGAGCCAGGACCTACAGCTATCCTTGCTGAAGCTCACGAGGTTCCTAGCACATTGGTGGGCGGGGATGGCAGGCGGGACATATGCTTGGGGACCATCACGAATTGCACTCCCCTAAAAGGACGCTGCAGTTCCTCTGCAAGCCCCCAAGCCCCCTTACCAGACAGTCCAACTGGGAGATGGGGCTCTTGCTGCCCGGCTGGCTGATGTCCCAGATCTTCACGCAGCCCTTGCCCCCAGTGTAGACGTGCCTGGTGGGGTTGCTGATGGTGACGGCGCACACCACCTCCCCGTGGCTCAAGGTGTTGATCTGCCGGGCGTGCCGGGGGATGCCGGGGCCGGCCAGGGCGTCGTGGGGAAAGGGCACCGGCTGCATCTGCCCGTCGGCGCTGACGTGGAAGGAGTAAGCCCTGCAAATGAGGCCGACAGCCTGCTCAGCCACGCAGACCCGGGGCTGGGGCTCCTCCAGCAGGAGGTGAGGTTGGGTTCGACTCCAACCCACTCGTGCTAGGGCAGGCCTTGCTGCCGTGGCTGCTCTTCAGGAGCATGGTTGGACCCAACAGCTCGCTGAAGCCCCAAGTTCAGCACCACCCACAGCACACCAAAGGAAGATGGAGAGGAGCTTACGGTTTCCCTCCGGGGATGGATGCCAGGCTGGAGGGCAGGCCAGGGGCTCTCATGGGTGGATGCGGGTCAAAACCAACCTGCCAAGAGACACGTGGACGTGAGTGAGGTCGGACACGCGCTGGACACGCCAGCAGACCTCTTCCCATCTGCAAGCCTGTGACTCCATCTTCATAGAATCACAGGACGGTTTGGGTGGGACGAGACCTTTAAAGGTCATCTAGTCCACCCCGTGCTGCTGGACACGCCAGCAGACCTCTTCCCATCTGCAAGCCTGTGACCCCATCTTCATGGAATCACAGGGCACTTTGGGTGGGACGAGACCTTTAAAGGTCATCTAGCCCACCCCCTGTGCTGCAGCAAGAGGGACATCTGCAACCAGAGCCCCAGACAACTTGACCTGGAATTCTTCCAGGAATGGGACATCTCCCACTCCTCTGGGCAACCTGGACTGGTGTTCCACCACCCTCATAGTCAAGAACTAACCCCCTCTGCTGCTTCAAAACTCATCATTATTTATTCCCTGAACAAACAAAAAGGGAGAGTGGGGCAATTAGATAAAAATTTAGTGGATGCAGGCATAGGTAGCATCATGGGCACCTTCCCTGCGTCATCCCCAAGCTCCTTGGTGGGCAAAGGGAAAAGAGGTGGAGGTGCAGGGCACACAAACATCATCCCCGTGGGGAGACATCAACTTCTCAGCACCCTCAGATGGCAGCCAATTCCGAAGGCAGCCAGCGAGGACACCTCAGTGGGCACCAAGGAGACCCTCTCAAGACCTCACCCCACCAGCACCACCCCATGCCCCCCCACCCCCTCCCACGCCCACCGGGAACGCCAAGAAGGAGCTAAAAGTGCTACGTACAGCTCCAAAGCTCACCATTGGCGACCGGCCATAGGCGGCGGCGGCGGCGGCAGCGGCGCTCATCTGAGGGGGGATGTTGTGGAGCCCAGCGTAGGCGCCGGGGCTGGTGAGGGAGCCGTTCATCTCGTGGTGGCCCATCATGGCGAAGGGAGCTGCGTAGGAACCAGTGAGGGAGATGGGTGTCCGTAGGGCTGAGGCTGTAGGAGGGTTGGGGAGATGGTCAGGGAAGGTGGAGCCCACCAAGCCTCTGGAGAAGAGCGGAGGAATCGTTTGGCTTGGAAAAGAGCTCTCAGCGTTAGCCCGGTGCTGCCGAGTCACCGCTGTCATCGCCACCGTGTCCCTCAGCACCACATCTACACAGCTTGGAAACACCCCCCCCGGGGGATGGGCACTCCAGCACTGCCTTGAGCAGCCTGGCACAGGCCTTGCCAACCCTTTCTATGAAGAAATTGTTCCTCATGTCCAACTTAAACTCTCTTGAGGCATCTTGAGTCCATTTCCTCTTGTCCTGTTGCTTGTTCCTTGGGAGAAGAGACAAACTCCAACCTGGCTCCAACCTCCTCTCAGGGAGTTGTAGAGAGCAATGAGGTCTCCCCTCACCCTCCTTTTCTCCAGGCTCAACAACTCCAGTTTCCTCAGCTGCTCCTCACCAGATCTGTTCTCCAAACACTTCACCAGCTTCACTGCCCTTCTCTGGCCCTGCTCCAGCTCCTCAATATCCTTCTTCTAGTGAGTGGACCAAAACTGAGCCCAGGATTTGAGGTGTGGCTTCACCAGTGCCTAGTCAGTGGGGATAATCTCTGCCCTGGCCCTGCTGGTCCCACTACTACTGATCCAAGCCACATGTAATGGTTGAACCTCCATCTTCTCACCCAATCTCTGGCACAGGGACCACCTGAGCTACTGACACTCCAGTTCTGATCCAGATTAAGCCCCCAATAAACCCGGAGACCTCTCCCAAAACTGCTGTGCCCCCAGTAGTGGGCACACAGAGTCACAGAACTGTCAGAGCTGGAGGGACCTCAAAGACCACTCAGTTCCAACCCCTGTGCCATGCAGCAGAGACACCTCACAGTAGATCAGGTTGCTCAGAGCCCAATCCAGCCTGGCCTTAAAAATCTCCACGGATGGGGCTTTCCACCACCTCCCTGGGTAGCCACAGGCTGAATCCAGGCTGGGTGCAGCAGCAGAGAGGTGGCAGGAGGAGACAGTTACTGGCAGGAGAAGACAGTTACCCACCCAGAGGGTCCATGCCCGTTGGCTTGCCAGGCATTGGCCGCAGCCCTGGGGTGCTGCTGGTCCCAGGGGTGGGAGCATCGTTCCTGGGCGTCGGAGTGTTGGACTTGAGCCCGGGCGTTGACGACTTGTCATTCTGGAAGGAGAAGGGGTGGACAGTAGAAAAGATGAAGTCCTACCACTGCTCTCTGCCCAACCACCTCTCAGGCCCAGCCGGCAGCCACGGCTGGCGAGACCCAACCCCACCCCCACCCTGCCAAGGAAAGAGAAGGACGTACGTGTCCCAGGTCCTTAGTCTTGGAGGAGGGAGTGCTGCTGGAGGAGGCCACTGAGGCTGGGCTGTTGGGTGCATCCCCCTTCTTCAGCCCACGGGCTTTGTCTATGCCATTCTCTGGTGGGGAGTGAGCTGGGCTGACCCGGGGGGTGGCAGGGTCCTGTGGGATAGGAGAAACCATTGGCACCCCCCACAAGCAGAGAGGGCTCCCACCAGGGTTCTCTTTTGGAGTGGAGTAGCATTGGGTGCCTCTAAGGCATCACCCCCAAAACCTCACCACAAAGAGCTGCCAAATCCCCCACCCTGGCTCACCTCATTGGAGACATCGACCACCAGGTCATCACTCTTGTCACCATCACTGTCCTGAAACACAAAGCAAGACACATCCCTCAGAAACTGCCAAAATATGGGGTGGGAAAGAGTCCCCTGAGCCCCAGCAGGACACAGGTCACCCAAGGCAACTTTGGAAACCATTAGAATCACAGAATGGTTTGGGTGGGAAGGGACCTTTCAAGGTCATCTCATCCAACCCCCTGCAGTCAGCAGGGACATCTGCAGCCAGAGCAGGTTGCTCAGAGCCCCAAACAAGCTGACCTGCAATGGCTCCAGGCATGGGGCATCTCCCACCAATCTGGGCAGCTTGGGCCACGCTCTCACCATCCTCAGGGGTCAAACATTTCTCCCTTCTCTCCAGTCTGAATCTCCCTCTTTCAGTCCAAACCATCACCCCTTGTCCTGTCACGACAGGCCCTGCTCAGAAGTCTGCCCCCAGCTTCTTGATTGGCTCCTTGAAGCACCGAAAGACCACCAGAAGGTCTTCCCAGAGCCTTCTCTGCTGCAGGCTGGACAACCCCAAACACACTGTCCCTTACATATCGGCTCATGCTGTCCTTCTCCTCTGCTTTCCTCTTCTTGGAATCAATGCTGTAGTCCGTGGAGCTCCGGTGCTTCTCGCTGGCCCTCAGGCTCTCCGAGGGGGAAACCGAGTTGTTCTGCAACAACAAAAGACACTTTCAAGTTGGAAGCAGGACCTTCAGGAGCATCAGCTTAGATGCTGTCACAACCCACCCTCCACACAGCACCACCCTCCAAATCCAGCCCCGTCCCAGAAGACTGCAAAACCTCAATGGTGGAGTCAGACTTCATGGGCCAACCGTGATGTTCAAGCCAGAATGGATGAGCCCTGAGCAATCTAGGCTAGGAGGAGGTGAACCTGGCCATGGAGGGGGCTTGGAATTAGATGACTTGCAAGGTGCCTTCCAACACAAACCATTCTATGATTCTGTGCTGTGACAGGATGCAGGCTGAGCTGGAAGATGGTCATAGAATGGTTTAGGTTGGAAGAGACCTCAAAGCTCAGCCAGTTCCAACCCCCCTATGCCATAGGCAGGGACACTTCCCACTAGATCAGGACGCTCAAGACCTCATCCAGCTTGGCCTTGAACACCTCCAGGGAGGGAGCAGCCACAACCTCCCTGGGCAACCTGTTCCAGTGTCTCATCATCTGGATCACCTAGTTCCAAACCCCTGCCATAGGCAGGGACACCTCCTGCTAGAACAGGTTGCTCAAGGCCTCATCCAGCCTGGTCACCACTGAACTGAGCATTGGTTGGAGACATGGTGATGCTGTTGAGTGTTCCCCATCCCAGCAAAGCCACCTGTGGGTACCTCATCCACAGCAGAGGAAAGGGAGAGGCAGGATGTTGGCTGAAAAGGCAAACCCTGGGAAGCAGTTGTGTTTGAGGAGAGCAGCTCCCAGCATCTTGTGGAATCTACCACAGTGGTAGATCTGGTGAAGCAGAGAGAGGAGAAGCTGCGCTCCTGTAAAACCAGCCCCATCTCCATCATCCTCATGAAGTTCAACATGGAACCTCACCAAGTTCACCAAGGCCAAGTTAAAGTCTTGCACCTGGGTAGGAGCAACCACCTGAACCAGTACAGGTGAGCTGAGCTGCTGGGAAGCATTCTGAGGGTGCTGGTGGGCAACAGGGGCACCATGAGCCAGTCATTGGCCCTCATGGCCAAGAAGACCTCCTCCTGGGATATATGAAGAATAGTACACCCAGCAGGTTCTGGGAGGTTCTCTTTCCCTAGTGAGGACAAAGCTGGAGGACTGGATCCAGTTCTGGGCTCCTCAGTTCAAGAGAGGCAAGGAAATACTGGACAGAGTCCAGTGGAGGCTACAAAGATGCTGAGGGGCCTGGAGCAGCCCTGAAGAGGAAAGGCTGAGAGCCTTGGGGCTGGTGAGTCTAGAAAGGAGCATCCTGAGAGGGGATCTGCCCAATACTCAGCAAGAGCTAAAGGGTAAGGGGCAAGAGGATGGGGCCAGACTCTTGTCAGTGGTGCCGAGGGACAGTACAAAAGGCAGTGGACAGAAACTGGAATCCAGGAGCTTCCATCTGAACAGGAGAAAGTTCTTTGGTGTGAGGGTGCTGAAGCCCTGGAGCAGGCTGCCCAGAGAGGTTGTGGAGTCTCCTTGTCTGGAGAAATTCCAAGCTCCATTGGCCATTGTGATGCTGGGCAAGCTGCTGCGGGTGCCCCTGCTTTAAGCAGGGGTGGGTGGACTGAGTGACCTCCAGAGGTCCCTTTCCAACCCCCACCACCCTGGGATTCTCTAATTCACATCCAAGCCTCCCAACCCCTCAGGCTAAGCCCCCAAAACCCCCTTCCCCTAAGCTCCTCTTCTCCCCGCTTTTCTTCTCCCCGGCTGAAAGGGAAGAACTAAAGCAGTTCATGTTTCTCCTCGGCTCCCCAAATAAGCAGCTTTGGATAACACCAGGGTCTTTCTTCTCAGCCAGTGAAGCTGAAAACCCCTCGCAGCTACCCAAGAATCATGTCAAGCATTTAGAGGCATCGATCCATCCCCGCCC
>VWZI01005221.1:24133-34678 GCA_013396835.1 Psilopogon haemacephalus
GGAAAAGATCACAAAAAAAAAAAAAAAAGAAGAGCCAAAAATCAGTATTGAGGAGGGACCCAAACCCCAAAGCCACCTCCTCTGGACACTGTTTGGGGATGCTGATGGCCCAGGGTTGAGACAGCACCACCAGAGAGCAGGTTTGCTACAAGACTCAGATCATAAAGGCAAAAAGAGCAAAACCCCCAATCTTAACAACCCCACCCAAGATCTGGGAAACAGGAAGAGAAAGAGCCCAGTAAGACAGGAGTGGGTAAAGTCAATGCATGGGACAACAACTCCATCAAGTCTACAGCACATTTCACATCAACAGCACACGCAGAGACATGCCTGGGCTCAGGGGGCTCTGGTTGGAGGGTGGGGGCTGATGGGGCAACTTGGATTACCACCCCCCCCAACCACTCCTCAGTTTGATGGAGAATGTAGATTGGCAGGTTCACAGAATGGTTTGGGTTGGAAGGGAAGCTGAAGATCATCTAATTCCAACCCCCTTGCCACGGGCAGGGGAACACCTTCCACCAGACCAGGCTGCTCCAACCCAGCCTTGAACACCTCCAGGGGGGAGAAGGCATCCAGCTTAGCTGGTAGAAGCCTCTGGGTGATGCCCAAGTGGTGGCTGCCATCCATCACCTCGTTCGATACTGGGCGAAGAGGGAAGTCTTTGGTGGGTTTAGTGGAGGTTCTGGTGGGTTTGGGGTGGGGTGGGGGTGTTGTGAGCCATCCCCTCGAGCCCTCCTGAGCGCAAGATTGTCTCTGGTCATGGTAAATGATAGGAATAAAAGGGATATACACACGGTGAGAGGCAGATTGGGAAGTCCACGTACCCCGATGATAGCATTCAACTCCGTCATTGTCACTTGCTTGGCACGCTCAACAGCCTGTGCCACCTGCTGTTGGTGCTGTGGGGACAGAGGGGCACAGGCAGGTCAGAGATGGGCACAGGGAGATCACAGAATGGTTTAGGTTTGGAAGGCACCCCGAAGATCATCCAGTTCCAAACCCCCTGTGCCATAGGCAGGGACACATCCCACTAGAAGAGGTCACTCAAGGCACCATCCAACCTGGCCTTTAACACCTCCAGGCAGGGAGCAGCCACAACCTCCCTGGGTAACCCATTCCAGTGTCTCACCACCCTCACTGGAAAAAACTTCCTCCTAACATTCCACCTAAATCTCCCCTCTGCCAGTTTAAACCCATTCTCCCTTGTCGTCTCCTTACAAGACCTTGTGAATAATCCCTCCCCAGCCCTCCTGTAGGTCTCCTTCAGATACTGGAAGGCCACTATAAGGTCTCCTGGAAGCCTTCTCTTCTCCAGGAAGCCTTCTCTTCTCCAGGCTGAAGAGTCCCAACTCTTGTAGCCTGAGCCAAGTCATAACCCCCACACCTCCAGAGCTGGTGACCCCTGGGTTTTATCTAGTTATTGCTCATAGTAGAAATCCAGGCACATCTCCCTCCTCCTTGGAGTCCCAGCAGCCCTTTTTGCTCCCCAGTTTCAGCACAGACCCTTAAAGCACCACAGACTGGTTTAGGTGGGAAGGAACCTTTAAGAGGTCATTTAATCCACACCCCCCCACAGACAGCAGAGATATAGAACCATGGAATGGTTTGGGTTGGGAAGGACCTTAAAGGTCATTTAGTTCCAACCTACCTGCCATAGGCAGGGACAACTTCCACTTGAGCAGGCTGCTCAAGGACTTGCCTAACCCAGCCTTGAACCACCCCCCCCCCCCCACCATCTGCTACTAGGGCAGGTTGCTCAAAGTTTTGTGCAACCACAGCCAAAGCCCCTGTGGGGGTCCAGCTCCCCCCATTCCAAGGGTTTAGCAAAAGGCACACATGAAATCTAAGCCTCATTTCGCATAGTGCAACCCAAAAGATGGGTTTGGTGGGAGCAGGGAACCCCTGGGAACCCACCAGGAGAAGGGAGCATCTTCCATCCTTACCTCTTGTGACAGAAAAGGCATGATCTGGGCTAAAATGGTATTCAGTCTTTTAGCAATTTCTGTCTGAAAGAAAAGAGGAAGAAGAAAAAGCAACAGTCAGCACCCAGCAACCTCCCATGGTCTGCAGGAGGCTTCCCAACAGCAGTGCCATATCCCAAACCCATCCATCCCTCCCACCTCCCCACCCCACCAGCAGCTGCTGCTGCTCTCTGAAGAGGCTGGACCAGGCAGGACCAGTTTTGTGTCTTCACATGGCACTCAGGGAACTCAACCCATGGCCATCAACACCCACATCAGCTCAACCACAAACCAACAGTGCCAGGCTGTGGTTCCTTCACCATCTCCATTAGCTGGGGAATAACAGAGTCCTTCTCTGCTCACCCCAGCATCTGGAACCTCAGACTGCTCAGGGTGGGAAGGCACCTTTAGAGCTCAGCCAGTCCCATCCTTCTGCAGCCAGCAGAGACATCTGCAACTAGAGCAGGGTGCTCAGAGCCCCAAACAACCTGATCTGCAATGGATACAGGGATGGGGCATCTCCCACCTCTTGGGCAACCTCAGATAGGCTCTCACCACCTTCAGTGTCAAAAAAAAAGTCTTCTCGCTAACCTGAATCTCCCACTTTTAAAGCTATCACTCCCTGTCACCAAACTCCCTGATGAAAAGTCCCTCCCCAGCTTTCTCAGCCCCTTGAAGCACTGAAAGGCCACTAGAATGCCTCCATGGAACTTTCCCTTCTCCAGGCTGAACAACCCAAACTCTCTCAGCAGAAGGCTTCCAGCCCTCCCAGTATTGCTGGGGCTTCCTCTGCCCCCATTCCCACAGGTCCATGTCTCTGCTGTGCTGAGGACTTCAGAGCTGGCCCCAGCACTGCAGGTGGAGTCTCAACAGATGGAGCAGAATCCCCTCCCTGCCGCTGCTGCCCATGCTGCTGGGGATCAGCCCAGGAGATGGCTGGGGTTGGGAGCACTTAGTGCCTGCTCATTTCCAGCTCTGCATCCCCAAGTCCTTTTTCTCTCCATCCCTTCACCCCCAGCTTATACCAGGGGTTGCTTGACCCACACATACAGCAAACCTCATGTTTGGGATGAGCCAACAGCCTGGTACCCAGGAGGTTCCATCCTACCCCACACTCCCCCAGATGGCACACGTGGAACTGCTGGGACCCTAGGAGTTAACTTCAGCTGCTCCCAGCCTGGGCAGCTGTGAAAACATCTCTTTGGTCCAACTTAAACACAGCCATGAGGATTCAGAGCCACAACAATGGCCAGAGCTGAGCCCTGGCAGGGAATCAAACGCCCAGAAAATTCCTTCCGCCAGCCCCAACGGCTCCTTATCAATAACACAAGTGATTAACCAGGTCTTGCTCCAGCTTCTCCACCAGCTAGCTGCCTCCTCCCCAATGGCCAGCGGATGTTCCCCACTCAGGGCCCACAGATGTTCCTCGAAACATCAACTCAGCCCCAAGGACCTCCACTGCTCAGCCTAAAGCAACCCCAAGATGTATCCTACAGCAGCTCTCACAGGATCTGCTCTGATCTGGGGGCTGATATCAGCCCCCAAAGCAACCCCAGGATGTGTCCTACAGCAGCTCTTATGTCTGATCTCAACCCCAGTTAGGTAGAGAATTCATGAGCAGCTCTCAGCTCTATCTGCTGTTATGCACGCCAAGAAGAAATATCTAAATATCGCAGTTTGGAGAGGAAAAATAAAAGCACCCAACAGACACTGAGCCCTTGCTCTGAGGAGCTGCAAAGTGGCTGGGGCATGCTGGTGTTACTACAAGCAAGCTCAACAAGGACAACCAACATACCAAGATGACCATTAGGAAGAGGATGCCTGGAGAACCTCACTCTCCCCCAGTCCAGACTCATCCCCACAAAGGAAGAGGATGCCTGGAGAACCTCAATCTCCCCCAGTCCAGACTCATCCCCACAAAGGAAGAGGATGCCTGGAGAACCTCAATCTCCCCCAGTCCAGACTCATCCCCAGAAAGGGAACCACCCTCCAGAAACCCCAAATCCACCAACACTCAGAGACCTGCTGCAAGGGGTCCTGCAAGCCACCCACTTGCTGCTCCTGCAGCACCTTCACAGGAGCACCACCAAAGCAATGTGGACATTATACAGTAACAAGGACACTTCTGGTCATCATCTTTTCAGGGAGCATCCCAGCACCCCAAAACTTCCAGCAGCCCTTCCAGGAGGCAGGAAGCATGCTAGGGTCCAGACAGAGGCATTTGGAATATAGTTTGGACTCAGGTTCCTCAGCTACAGCTACATGAGTGCTGTGGCTACCAGGATCATGGACCCAACAGTGAGAGTGTGGGGCTGGATCCTCATGTATCCAGAAGTAAGAGTGTGGGATGGACCACCACAATCTCAGAGAGGGTGCAGGCCTGGATCACCACAGACCCAAAAATGAGGATGAGGAATGGATCACTATAGACCCAAAAATGAGGATGAGAAACAGATCACCATGGACTCAAAAACGAGGATGAGGAATGATCACCATAGACCCAAAAACGAGGATGAGGAAAGGATCACCATGGACCCAAAAACGAGGATGAGGAAAGGATCACCATGGACCCAAAAACGAGAATGAGGAAAGGATCACCATGGACCTGAAAGTGAGATTATGGAGTTCAGTCATCCTGGATTTGACAGAGCAGAGGAGAGGTTGGATCATCATGAACCTAAAAAGCAAGGATGAAGGTGGATCACCCTGGACCCAATGATGAAGATACAGGGTTTGGATCATCATGGAACTGATGGTGAGGATGAGGAGATGGATCATTGCAGATCCAAAATGGAGGATGAAGAACGGATCCCCACAGATCTGACAGCAAGGACATGGACTGGATCATCATGGGTCTGAAGTGAGAATGCCAGGTGGGATTATCACAGACCTGACAGCGACACTGAGAGGCTGGATCGTGACGGATCCAAAAGCACGGAGCAGAAGTCAGGTCATCACAGACCCAAAAGAGAGGATGCAGAATGGATCATCACAGATGCAACAATGAGGATGAGGGAGCTGGATGATCTCTAAGCCAATGGCAAGGGCTGGATCATCCTAGACCAAAGAGAGGATGTGGGATGGATCGTCCCTGGCATGGACCTGGTTGTAGACCAGCAGCAGCTCCATTAAATAATTATTCCTTCAGATGGACTTGGTTAGAGATTAGAAGAGTCTTCCTGACTGAAAGGCCTCTCAAAGACTGGAATGGACTGCCCAGGGAGGTGGCTGAACCCCCGTCCCTGGAGGTATTTGAAAGAGATGTGGTGCTGGGGGACATGGTTTAGCACCAGCCTTGGCAGAGTGAGAGAATGGTTGCACTGGGAGACCTTAAAGGGCTTTTCCCCATCAAAACCATTCTGTGGTTCCATGGATTTGGGATGCAACAAGCACTGGACACATCACTCCTCCTGCTCCTTGTCAGTCTCCATGGATCAGATGCAATCCTCCCTGGAGGTGAAGCCAGCGGTGCCAGCACGAAGGCTCCCTCCAACTGTGTGGCACAAAAGGTCCTTTAGGTGTAACAAGAGAAAAGCAAAACCAAAAACAACAAAAAAAGAAAGCATCCAGAGGCCACCTTGGTGGAAGAGGGATGAATAGTGCCAGGCTGATGGCATCAAGTGGCTGGACCTGATGATCTTAAGAGTCTTTTCCAACCATAGCGTGAGCTTTTCCTGGACGGCTTCCACGCTTCAATCCTACCCTGCTCCAGCTTCCACGGATCCAAAGGAAAAACTCCTCACTCTGCAAAGAGAGACCTTCCCACGGGATGGGCTTTGAGCAAGGAGATATTAGATGTCCGAAGTATTAAGGTGACAACCACAAGGTTTCCTGTTAACACAGGATTCAATAACCCTCAAATATGTCTTGGCTTCGACTTTTCCCAGTCCCCAGCTTCTTGAACTCCAGTTGTCCCCATTAAATGTTTAATGAGGAGGAAAAGGGGATCCTCCAGCGTGATGGGAACAGAGGAGGGTTTCATGCCCAACACCTTCCTCATAGAAAGGCTCATTCATCGCCAAGCCCCAGAGCAGCAGAGCCCCCAGGAGCTGCTCCTGCCAAGGAAAACCTCCCTTCCACTGCAGGTTGCCATGGCAATCCCAGCCTACTCCACATCCGAGCTGGACCACATCTGAAATGGGGGCTGCAAACCAGCCATGGAGAAACGACCTGGCACGGGGTGGGGAGCTGCAAAGGGCATCCCAAGAGAGGCACCCACACTGATGGGGACATCTCCTGGGATGCTCACCTTGAGAAAATTTAGATAGAAAAGCAAAACAACGAAAAAGCAGCATTTCCAGGTGTGAGAAGAGCTCCTGTAGTGACCTTTTTGCTCCCCTCCTGATCTCTTTTTCCATTCCCACCATCATAAAATGGTATGGGATGGAAGTGACCTCTGGAAATCACCCAGTCCAACACCCTGGCAAAACAGGATCATCTAGGGCAGGTCACACAGGAACACAGCCAGATGGGTTGTAAAAACATCTCCAGAGGAGATTCCACAACCTCTCTGGGCAGCCTGTTCCAGGGCTCCAGCACACTCACACTAAGTAAGCTTCTCCTCACATTGAGGTGGAACTTCCTGGGTTCCAGTTTGCATCCATTGCCCTTTGTCTTGGTACAGGACACCACTGAAAAGAGACTGGGCCCTTCTTGACACAAGAACACCATCGTGGTGTCCTGGATAATCCTACTGGAGCAGAGCAGCTGCAGCCTTGGGGTTTACTGGTGTTTACTTAGTCAATGGGTTTGGGGACTTGATCCACTTCCCAGCTCCTCAGTTCAAGAGAAAAGGCAGGGAGCTACTGAAGAGAGTCCAGTGGAGGCTGTGAAGATGCTGAGAGGCCTGAAGAATCTCTGTGAAGGGGAAAGGCTGAGAGCCCAGAGGGGATCTACTCAGTGCTCAGCATGAGATAAAAACTGGGGGGGGCAAGAGGATAGGGCCAGACTCTTCTCAGTGGTGCCCCGGGACGGGACAAGGGGCAATGAGCACAGACTGGAAGCCAGGAGGTTCCAACTGAACAGGGGGAGAAAGTTCTTTGGAGCAAGGGTGCTGGAGCAGTCTGCCCAGAGAGGTTGTAGAGGCTCCTCTGGAGTTTCCACCTCACCCCAGGCACTATGATGCTGGACAAGCTGCTGTAGGTGCCCCTGCTTGAGCAGGGAAGGTTGGACTGGATGATCTCCAGAGGTCCCTTCCAACCCCCACCATGCTGGGATGCTGACGGTGGCTTGTTAAAAAAAGGGCAACAAGTCAGGACAACCTGAAATCCCAATTAATCCCCCCACAACCCTCCCATCCCTGCCAAGAATCTGACCTGCTGCTGGACAAGAAACACTTCTAGGGTGGTGTTTCGGGGTGGGAAAAAAAAAATAAATAGCAGAGGAAACATCTGCAGTGGTGATAAATCAAGAGCCAGAGCACTTGGCCACAGGCTGAGTGTCCTGTCACCCGCTCTTAAAGTGGCCAGAGCTGCTACCAGCACCCAAAGCACTTCAGGGCACGAAGGGCAGCTGCTGGAGCTGAGTCAAAAGCCGAGCAAGGAGCTCCAGAGTGGTGGCATGGTGTTAATATCCCTGCGGGCTGGCCCTTCCCAGCAGCTCCAGCTCCTCGTCCTCTGGTCTTTACACCTGGACGTGGCAGAGGGTAGCTTAAAAATAACTCCTGGCAGCGACAGGATACGAAGAGCAGAGTTGAAAGGAGCAACCCTGAAAAATCACTCCAAGCATCCACGACCTTCCCAGGCAACCTGAGACACTGCCCTCTCCCTGGAGGTGTTCAAAGCCAGGTTGGATGAGGCCTTGGGCAATCTGGTCTAGTGGGAGGTGTCCCTGTCTATGGCAGGAGGGTTGGAACTGGATGATCTTCATACTCCCTTACAACCCAAACCGTTCTGTGATTCTACAAAGCCTTGAAAGCAGCATGAGGAGGTTCAGGGTGGGGGAAGAATCATAGAACCAGTAAGGGTTGGAAGGGACCACAAGGATCACCTAGTTCCAACCCCCCTGCCATGCCCAGGGACACCCTACCCTAGATTAGGCTGGACAGAGCCTCATCCAGCCTGGCTGCAAACACCTCCAGGGATGTGGCCCCAACCACCTCCCTAGGCAACCCATTCCATGGCCTCATCACTCTCATGGTGAAGAACTTCCTCCTCACATCCAATCTGAATCTGTGCACCTCCAGCTTTGCTCCAGGGAAGATACCCTGCAGAGATTGCTCTGGGCAATGGAGATGTTTGTTGTGGTGGAAGATATTAACCTTGGTAATAGCTGAGCAAAGAAAAGGGAGCTGCAAGGGATGCTCCTGGGTTGGTCCCACCACCCTTGGGCACGATCCCATGACAGAGGACCAGACTCAAGCCCCTTCAGCACTTGGGAGGCTTTGGGATCAGCATTCAGCCACACTCTGGAGATGGAGGAGCTAGTGCCAACCAACCAACCAACCCCCGTGGCAGTTTCCTCCAAAGCACCCTGCAGGAAGCACCTGAACCATGAGCAGGACAGATCCTCCACCAATCTAGATCACCAATCACTTCAGATGGAAAAGCCCTCTAAGAACATTGAGTCCAAACAACAATTTAAGACCACCACAGCCATTAAACCATGCCCTGAGTTGCCATGTCCACACATTTCTCAAGCACCTCCAGGGAGGAAAGCCAATTTGTTTCACAAGCAAATCACACCAGTATACCTGACCAGGCCACTTCAGATGCAGCCTCAGAACAGATTTGGGGCCCCACCTGCCCTCCTTTATCGATTTAAGTGGTGGGCTAGAGGCAAGGTGTGGAGCACACAGCATTGCCCATTCAAGCCTTTCTCCTCTTCAAAATGCATCAAGATCCTTCCAGCAGCCCCTGGAGCAATGGAACTACAAAAAGCTGCCAAAAGGTGATGCTCTTTGGGATGCAGGAATGTGGCATCAGCATCAGTTCACTTAAGACTCCCCAAGGAGAAGCACCCACCGAGATGATTCTAGGGAAGCATCTTCCACCTGACGACCCAAACCCACAAATTCCTTCCACCACCCCCTCCAACAACCTCAGGGGTCCCCCTTGAACGACCCCCCCACTCCCACCACCTCATCCCTTGGCAGAGAGGGTTGGTAGTGGAGGTGGAAGAAGAAGGAGGAGGAGTAAATCACACCACCAGTGAAGCACCAGAAGCATTTGTTGAAACCAGGATATTGTCTCTTTAAGGACATGAAAATAAGGCCCTTGAGCAGTGTGGTTCTCACTCCCAGCACACAATTATGGGTACTTTCAGCTGTCTACCACCATTTCAAGTGCTCTCTCCAACCAGGCTGTCAATGGCATGTTGAAAGCTATTTGTGGCTGCTATCGTTATTAGCAAAGTGGAGAGCTTCACTGATGAGAATTCAATTCGGGAAGGAGGGGGGAGGGGTGTTGGCTGGAGGGCTGGGTCACAACCCCTCATTATAGAATTAGCAGCAGAACCAAGGTGGAGGGGATGCAGAGCTGGCTCAGAACCACCGCCCCACCCCGCCCCAGACCCAACTAAGGTTCTCAGAGAGCACACAGGGCTCTCAAAATCCAACCAGGAGTCCTCAAAAACCCAACCAAGACTCCTAAAGAGTTGCACAGGAGCCTCTGAAAGCCCACCCAGGACGTCCCAAATCCACACAGGGCTTCCTAAAAAAAATCCAATGAGGAGCCCTTAAAATACCTCACCCAGGACTCCTAAAGCATCACATATGGACCCTCAAAATCTACACAAGAACACTGAAATCCACAGGATCCCCTAAAATCTACCCAGCAGCCCCCAAAAGCCCACACAGGACCTCCAAGAACCCCCACACAACCCCTCTAAAGCCAGCCAGGACCCTTGGGACTCCACAGAGGACCACCAAAACCCACCCAGGAGTCCCAAAGCACTCACTGAACCCCACACAGGAATCCCAAACATCCACACCAGCCCCTTCAAACCCCAACCAGAAGCCCCCCAAAAAATTAAGTTTTCCTTCTGGATTCCTTCCTTCCTTCCTCCCTCCCTCCCTCTGATCACATCCAGGCATGATCTAGGGATCCTTCCCCTGACCACGTCCAGCGCAGTCCAGAGACTGTCTCCTTCCCCTGACCACATCCAGCGACGATCCAGAGACCCTCTCCTTGCCCTGACCGCATCCAGCAACAGTCCAGAGACCCCCTCCTTCCTCTGAGCGCATCCAGCGGTGGTCCAGAGACCCTCTCCTTCCTCTGACTGCATCCAGTGACAACCCAAAGACATTTCCTTCCTCTGATCGCATCCAGTGATGATCCAGAGACCTTCCTCTGATCGCATCCAGCGGTGGTCCAGAGACCTTCCTCTGAACACATCCAGTGATGATCCAGAGACCTTCCTCTGAACACATCCAGTGATGATCCAGAGACCTTCCTCTGATCACATCCAGTGATGATCCAAAGATCCTCCCCTTTGACCATATCCAGCGACGATCTAAAGATCCCAGCAAAAACAAGGCAAAAAAAAACCCCAAACCAAAACAACAAACACCCACCAGGAAAAGGCAAGATTCTGGGGTTAAGAATCAATTAACCTTCAAAAAAAAAAAATTATTCATGTTTGGGTG
>VWZI01005221.1:52270-98012 GCA_013396835.1 Psilopogon haemacephalus
GAGGGAGGGAGGGATGGAAGGGATGGATGTGGGGTGATGGAAGCCTTGCTACACATCTCATTGTCCCCAGATGTGGCATCACCTGTATTCAGACCTGAGGATTCTCACAAGAAGCTCGTGGGACTCAGAGCTGCCACCCACAAACTGTGAAGGGATCCTGCCCAAGCACTTCCAATCATAGAACAATTAAGGTTGGAAAAGCTCTCTGAGTTCATCAAGTCCAACTACCAACCCAACACCACCATGACTATTGAACCAAGTCCCAAAGTGCCACGGCCACACACTTTTTGAACACCTCCAGGGGCGGTGACTCCACCACAGACTCCCAGAATTGTCCCAACTGGAAAAGACCTTTAAAATCATCAGGTTCAATCATTAACCTGACATTGGCAACTCCTCCACTAAACCATATCTCTAAGAACTACATCTACACAACTTTTAGACACCTCCAGGGATGGAGACTCCACCACCCACCCTGTGCCTTCCAACCTTTGGGATTCTGTGGCTCTGTGATTCCATAATTCCATGGTTTTATTAATTCATGATTCCATGACTCTACAAACCCCAAAGAAGTTTGCTCTTCTCCCCTTCCCAGCACCCACTGGGGAAGTTATTTGGAAAGGGAGGACTTCACTTCACCCCAACAGCTCTTCAAGTGGCCCAATCCACACATCAGAGTCTATTTGCACTTCAGAGAAGTGGGAGGTATGAAATCAGCCTCTGGCCAAGATAGTCATTGGATAAACAAGAGCTGTTGACTCCTACTTGAGAATGGTGATAGCCAGGGAAAGGAAAACAGCCCTGCAGTGTCACGACCAACCTGACCCAACATGTTTTAGGTCTGGAGAAGGAAGAAAAACCAAAACCAACCAACAACCCACACCAACCAAACAACAAAGCTGTGAGAGTTCAGGACTTCGGGAGGGTGGTTGGCAGGGTCAGGCTCTGCAGGCAGCGATGGATGTTCCTCCTGCTCTTCCACCACCATTCCACACCCTGCACTGCTCCTCTGCCATCACCTTAGAATCGTAGACTGACAGGGTTGTTTGGGTTGGCAAAGCCCCCTGAGATCACTGAGTCCAACCATCAAGCTAAGGCCACCAGCCAGGTCCCCTAGTGCCATGTCCAGGAGTTTCTTGAACGGCTTCAGGGATGATCACTTTACCACTTCCCTGGGCAACCTGCTCATCACAGAATCAGAGAATCACAGATTGCATTGTGTTGGAAGGGACCCTTGAAGGTCATCTCATCAACCCCCACCCTGCAGGCAGCAGGGACATCCCTGACTAGATCAGGATGCTCAGGACACCATTGAGTTTGACCTGGGAAGTCAAACATGATGGTGCCTCCACCACCTCTCTGGGCAACTTGTTCCACTGTTTCACCACCCTCGTTGTGAAGAACCTCCTCATGATGTCCACCTTCTCCCCATGCCCTTGATCCTGGAGCAGCTCCCACATCCCTAGAATCAGGATCATTGTGTTTGGAAAAGACCTTTCAGATCCTTAACCTCCAACCATTATCTAACTCTACCAAGTCTCAGCAGCATCACACCAGCATCAACAAGGCAGGAGCTGTGGCACCTTTGCCTGCTCATGGACCTGTTTAGGCCACCAGCTGCAGGGTGCAGGGGATTCTCTGCAGCCAAAACACTTGCTGGTGGAGTGACCTGTTCTAGTGTGAGGTGTCCCTGCCTATGGCACAGGGGGGCTGGAACTGGATGATCTTTGAGGTCCCTTCCAACCTAAACCATTCTATGATTCTGTGATCTCCATTTTTCTGGCTCCTACACAGCTGGAATCTGCCTCACAGCTCTGCACAGGGGCAGCAAGATGGAAGGTGGTGAGACCCCAGCCCAGGCTACCCCATCCCTGGAACCATTCTAGGTCAGGTTGTTTGGGGCTCTGAGCAACCTGCTGTAGTTGCAGATGTCCCTGCTGGCTGCAAGGGGTTGGAACTAGATGACTTTTAAGGTCCCTTCCCACCCAAACCAGTCTGGGATTCTGTAATCCTATGATTCTAGGTCTGCACAGCTCCTCTCACTCCTGACCAAACCCAAGGATTAATGAAATTTATGAGTCAGAGCAAGCAAAAGAAGCTGTTTTCAGCTGACTTCACTCACCACTTCCTCTCCTCACATCCAGCTCTCCCAGCAGCTCCCACTTATCTTCTCCCTGGAGTGGTGCCCACCCTCCCCAGCCCGATATGGCTCTGTTACTGCTGGGCAGGAGCATTCAGCACCAGCTTCGCTGCTGGTCTGCTCACTCTCTCACCCACTCAAGCACTCTCAAGTTGTTCTCTGTGACTAATCAAATGTCAAAACAAGCTGCCCCTGAGAGTTCTGAGAGCTTCTGAGCGGGAGAACATCTACCACTGATAGATCAGAGTGGCTGGGGCTCAGCCTAGGATGGGCAGCAGCCACAGCTCCAGGCTGGTTTCGGTTGGAGGAAGTTGTCTGCTGGGTGGGAGCTGTTTTGTGGTTCCTCTTTGGAGGAATAATGGTTGTAGGAACCTGTGATAGTAATCTCACCACTCACCCAAAGCCAGCATTGTCATGTCACTTGGGAACAAGGGCCATGGGGATGCTCAAAGGGCTGCAACACCTCTGCTATGAGGACAGACTGAAAGAGTTGGGGCTGTTCAGTCTGGAGAAGAGGAGGCTCTGAGGTGGCCTTCCAGGATCTGAAGAGGGCCCACAAAAAAGCTGGGGAGGGACTTTTAGGCTATCAGGTAGTGACAGGACTAGGGGGAATGAAGCAAAGCTGGAGGTGGGGAGATTCAGATTGGATGTGAGGAGGAAGTTGTTGAGCATGAGAGTGGTGAGAGCCTGGAATGGGTTGCCCAGGGAGGTGTTTGGGGCCACATCCCTGGAGGTGTTTGCAGCCAGGCTGGCAGAGGCTGTGGGCAGCCTGCTCTAGGGTAGGGTGTCCCTGGGCACGGCAGGGGAGTTTGAACTAGATGATCCTTGTGGTCCCTTCCAACCCTGACTGATTCTATGATTCTGTGATTCTTTCCAATCTCCCTGATGGAAAAGTGAGCAGGAAGGACCCCTCGATCCCAGTGTGTCCTGCTCCTCAGCTAATCAAACCGTGGTTTGTAGCCCAACTCTAGATTATGTCCTTTGTTGAGCTTTCAGTGTTGAGAACTGAAAACTTCTGAGCCACCCAGAAGTTCAGGAGTGCCCAAGAAAGGCATCAAGGACCTTTTGGTTTCCCACAGCAAGGCACAGCAACACCCAGAGCCGCCTGATTCACCACTGGCCAGCTCAAACTGACAACTGAAGGAGAGCAGGACCCTGTGTAAAGGACGATTTTGACTTCAGAGATGCTTGGCAGGTTCCCCTCAACTGCAGCTCTGAAATCAAAACTGTCCTTCACATAGGTTCTGCTCTTCCATGGCCAAAGCTGCTTATCACTGAGAAAGTGACCTTGTAAAGAGTTGAGCAAAGAGAAGCCTCAGGAAGTTCACTGAAGGCAAGTGGAGGTCCTGCACCTGGGGAGGAACAACCCTCTGCACCAGAGCTGCTGGGAAGCAGCTCTGTAGGGAAAGACCTGGGAGTTTTGGTGGGCAACAAGGTCACCATGAGCCAGCAGTGTGCCCTCCAGGCCAAGAAGGCAAATGGTCTCCTGGGTGCATGAAGAATGTGTGTTTTACTGGGGTGGGCTCTTCATCATCCTCCTCTTCCACTGGCTTCTTGCCTTGATGAAACCTCTCACACGTCCTTGCAGGCAGCACATAATTGTTGGCCCCTTTGCTGCCAGCCCAACTCTTTGCCACAGCAGAACGAGCTCTTTGCGGAACCTCCAGCTCCCAGCTGGCTCCTCCCTGGGGCTGGAGAGCACAATGCTGGAGCCCAGCCAGCACGTCCAGGCGTCCCAGATCCCACACTGTGCCTTTCATCCCACCCTGGGTGGGACAGGGAGATGGGATCATCCCACTGTGCATGCATGGAAGGATTCTTCTGACCCCTTCCTTTGGCCAGGTTATGCTCCAGGGTGGGAGATGAGGGGTGCCCAGGCTGTGGACCTTTGAAGCATCCCCAAATCCCAGCATAGTGGGGGTTGGAAAGGACCTCTGGAGGTGATCCAGCAGCTTGCCCAGGATCACAATGGCCAGGTGGATCTGGAAGCTCTCCAGAGAAGAGGACTCCACAACATCTCTGAGCGGTCTCAGCCCTTTAAGTTCCGAAAAGCCACCAGAAGGTCTCCCTGGAGCCTTCTCTTCTCCAGGCTGAACAAGCCCCAACTCTCTCAGCCTGGCCTCACAGCAGAGGGCTTCCAGCCCTGCCATTATTTCTCTGGCTCTGCTCCAACAGGTCCATGCCTCTGCTGCGCTGAAGACTCCAGAGCCGGCCCCAGCCCTGCAGGTGGGCTCTCAACAGATGGAGCAGAGGGGCAGAATCTCCTCCCTCCACCTGCTTACCTAAAGATCTTCGAGCACTGGTTGGTGGAGGTGGCAGGGGGAGGGGGCTGGTTGTTTCATTACCACCCCACGGATCCCATCCTCTCGCTGGCTGCCGGGGCCGGGTGGGCACCATGCCCGCTGCCATCGTCATGAGGAGACAGGCAGAGCCTTTGTCCCCAGCCTGGAGAGAGGAAGGAGAAGGCTGCGGGTTTGTTTTCAGAGAGATGAATGGATGTCAGTGTTTGACCAACACTCGGGAGAAGGGCAGGCAGGGTGGATTTGGCAGGAGGTCTGACACTTGTCAGCTCCGGTGGCTGGCGGGCGGGGAGCGGCCAGCTCTCGGGAGGGGGATGCCGCCCGGCTTCGTGCGCGGCCACGGGAGATGGAGCGAATGCTTGGCCTTGCTACATCGTGGAGGACTTTGTCGGCTCGCTGGAAAGTTGGAGGAGAGCTTCGCGCTCTTCGGAGGCAGCCAAAGCCGTTGCCCGGAGGCGGGATGAAAGCACAGCGGCGGGGGGTGGGGTTGGGAGTGAGAGAAGCCGGGAGAGGGCAACCCTGATGGTGAGCATCAGGCGTCGGTGGTGGCCTCCTGAAGGAGAGCTGCCCGTCGGAGGAAGAGAATCAGAGGATTGAGATCCCACCTGAAGTACTGCATCCGGTTTTGAGCCCCTATTACAAGAGGGATGTGGACACGCTGGAGTGTGTCCAGAGAAGGACCACGAGGATGCTCAGAGGGCTGCAGCACCTCTGCTGTGAGGACAGACTGAAAGAGTGGGGGCTGTGCAGGCTGGAGAAGAGGAGGTTCCCAGGTGACCTTCTTGTGGCCTTCCAGGATCTGAAGGGGGCCTACAAAAAAGCTGGGGAGGGACTTTTTAGGCTATCAAGTATTGCCATGACTAGGGTGAATGGAGCAAAGCTGGAGGTGGGCAGATTCAGATTGGATGTGAGGAGGAAGCTGTTCAGCATGAGAATGGTGAGAGCCTGAGATGGATTGCCCAGGGAGATGGCTGGGGTCACTTCCCTGGAGGTGTTTGCAGCCAGGCTGGCAGAGGCTGTGGGCAGCCTGCTCTAGGGTAGGATGTCCCTGGGCATGGCAGGGGGGTTGGAACTGGATGATCCTTGTGGTCCCTTCCAACCCTGACTTATTCTATGATTCTATGATTGTTTGGGTTGGAAAAGACCTCTGTGATCATTGGGTCAATAAATGGTCTACCTGGAGGGGCTTTGCTGCAGGCATGGACCTGCTGGACCCATGGGAAAGGGCAGTTGATGGGCACAGGCAGGGTTTGGTGCAGGCCATGGTCCCACCCAGCTCATCCCGTTGAGAAGGCAGGGATGGGAATCACAGAGCCATGGAATCATAGCATGGTTTAGGTGGGAAGAGATGTTTAAAGATCATTATGTCCAGCTCCCTGCAGTCAGCAGGGACAGGTTGCTCAGAGCCCCAAACAACCTGACTTGCAGTGGTGCCAGGCATGGGGCATCTCCCACCTCTCTAGGCAGCCAGGGATAGATTCTCATCACCCCTAGTGTCAAACATTTATCTCTTCTCTCCAGTTTGAATCTCTCTTTTTTTAGTTCAAACTATCACCCTTTGTCCCATCTCTACACTCCCTAGTAGAGTCCTCATCTTTCTTCTCAGTGCCTTGAAGAACTGAAAGGCCACCAGAAGGTCTCCCTGGAGCCTTCTCTTCTCCAGGCTGCACAACACCAACCCTAACCCTCTCAGCCTGGCCTCATAGCAGAGGGCTTCCAGCCCTGATAGCATTACTGTAGCCAAATTTGGCCTGGCTCCATCAGGTCCGTGTCTCTGTTGTGCTGAGCACTCCAGAGCTGGCCCCAGTACTGAAGGTGGGGTCTTAGCAAAGCAAGGCAGAAGGACAGAATCCCCTCCCTCCTTGATTTCCCATGCTGCTGGGCATCAGCCTAAGGTATGACACCCAAAGCTGCCATGTCCAAGGTCCCCACGGTGATGCTGCACCAGAAGCTGAGATCCCAGCCTGTGAAACGGCCCTGACCCAACAGACCAGACCATCTCCAGATGAATCATGGCAGGGAATGGAGTCACTTATCCACCTCTCTCCGAAAGAGCAGCGTTTGCCTTTCCCAGGGCTGCTTTGGAGCAGGTCTTTAGGAGACAGGACCATCCAGGGAGCATTAGAACTTGCTGTGGTGGGCATGATCCAGGCACGGCTGCAGGGCAGATCCTTGCTTTTCTCCTGGGGAAAGATTTTCTCCAAGGCATGGTAAAGCTCCTGACTTCAAGCTGCTTTGTGCTGGTTCGAACCCTTCAAGCTCAGAGAGATCATAGAATGGTTTAGGTTGAAAGAGACCTCAAAGATCATCCAGTTCCAACCCCACTGTGCCACAGGCAGGGACACCTCCCACTAGAACAGGTCGCTCAAGACCTCATCCAGCCTGGCCTTCAACACATCCAGGGAGGGAGCAGCCACAACCTCCCTGGGCAATCTGTTCCAGGGTCTCACCACCCTCACTGTGAAGAACTTCCTCCTAACATCCTGTTTCAATCTCCTCTCTGCCAGTTTGAACCCATTCCCCCTCGTCCTGTCATTACAAGACCTTGTGAATAGTCCCTCCCCAGCCCTCCTGTAGGACCCCTTCAGATACTGGAAGGTTGCTATAAGGTCTCTTTGAAGCCTTCTCTTCTCCAGGCTGAAAAGCCCCAACTCTCTCAGCCTGTCCTCATAGCAGAGGTGCTCCAGCCCTCTGATCATCTTCGTGGCCTCCTCTGGACCCTTTCCAGCAGTTCCATGTCCTTCTTGTGCTGGGGGCTCCAGAACTGCACACAGTACTGCAGGTGGGGTCTGACAAGATGCTTAGGTCTGGCTTTGCTGTGGTACTGGGCGGCCCTTGAGGATGGGCTGGGCAAGCTCCACCTAACACCTAATGAGTGTTTGCCTGCCTGGCTGGGCAATTTGGCTCGATGGGCAGCCTTTGCTCAGGAGCTGGCCCAGTCTGGGTGAGATAAGGGTGTTGAAGGCCATCTCCAAGGCGGGATGACAGAGCTGTGTGCAGGCAGCTCCTCTGATCTGCCCAGCTTCCCTCTTCCATTCCCAAGCAACCATTAACAAGCCCCAGTCATTAGCAGGTGCTTTTCCACGCACAGACTTCACAGCTTTCTCCAAAGTCAAAGCAGCAAGGCAGGAGGTGACTTCAGCCCGAGTTGTGCAACCAGTCCACAGGGGCAGAGCCAGAAACCAAACCCACACCTAATCGCTGGGTCACAGCTCACTTGGTGCTCAAGCTCAGAACCTGGCCCAGGGCCAGCCTGGAGCCTCTCTGCAAGCCCACAGTGCCGTGATGCTTGCAGGCACAGGCTGGGACATGCTCATCTCCAAGCTGGCCTGGTGTTTCCCTCTGCTGGGACCCAAGTCCTCAGAAGTCTTGCTCTCCTATGGACATCTTTCATCTGGGCATTGTGGTCTGTTCCTGGCTTCGTGCAGTGGGTGAATGGAGGAAGATCAAGCTGGTCAAAGGATCATAGAATCACAGAATGTCAGGGGCTGGAAGGGACATCCAAAAGCTCATCCTGGGCAGTGTCTGGGGGTGCTGATGGGTGTAATATGGAGGAGGAGGACTTGTTCTCCCCCCCAGTCATAATAAGGACCTGTGCTCCTAGTCATGGTTCTCCTCACTCCAGCTAGTCTCATTCCTTTTATTCTAATCCAACAGAAGTCACTCTTTAACCTCTTAATTATGTTGAATCACAGAATTACAGAATGTCAGGGGCTGGAAGGGACCTCCAAAGCTCATCCAGTCCAAGCCCCACCTGCCAGAGCAGGATCTCCTATACCAGATCACGCAGAAACATCCTCAGGTGGGTTTTGAGTATCTTCAGAGGGAGACTCCACAACATCCCTGGGCAGCCTGGTCCAGGGTTCTGTCACTCTCATAGGGAAAAAAATCCTCCTTGTGTTTAAATTAAACTTTCTATGCCTCAGCTTCCACCCATTGCCCCTTGTCCTGCCACTGGGCATCACCCAGCAGAGCCTGGCTCCAGCCTCCTGGCCCTCACCCTGCACATCTTTATAAACATTGCTGAGGTCACCTCTCAGTCTCCTCTGCTCCAAGCAGCACAGCCCCAGCTCCCTCAGTATCTCCTCATAAGAGATATGTTTCAGTCCCTTCATCATCTCTGTGGCTCTACTCATGGCTTACTCCCAGTCAAGGACTTGCTTGACCTTCTGCAACACCTACAGACACCTGGGGATAGAGAGGTGAGAGATGCTCCACCCTGGAACCATTGCAGGTCAGGTTGCCTGGGGCTCTGAGCAACCTGCTCTACTTGCAGCTGTCCCTGCTAGCTGCAGTGGGGTTGGACAGGATGGATGTTAAAGGTCCTTTCCTACCCAAACTATGTCATCATTTGGTGATTTTCCTAGGATGTTCATAATGATGGAGCCAAAAGGGACCTGATAAGGGCCATTGCTGACTACTTCAGGGACATCAATCCCCCTCTTGGTGTAGAGATGGTCAGAACTTAGAATCGTGGAACAGTTTGGGTTGGAAGGGACCTCTAAAGGTCATCTAGTCCAACCCCAACTAGATCAGTTTGCTCAGAGACCCATCAAGCCTAACTTTGAATATCTTCAGGGTTGAGGCCTCCCATCACCTCCTTGGGCAATCTGTTCCAGTGTTCCCCCACCCTCACAGTGGAGAACTTCTTCCCAATCTCATCCTTGCACTGACAAGCTTCAGCTTGTGTTGAGGTGAGAGAGCCTCAATGCATCTGAAGGCACACCAGGGAGGAGAAAGGTCTATTTATTTGAAGGATGCCTGGTGACCTTCTGGAGGCAAGGGAGATAAATGCTGGGCTGGGTGGCATTGTTGTCTCCTGAACCAAGAAATGGGCACATTCATCACCCAGCCACTCATTTATCATGGTTTGGGGGCATTCGGTTGCTGCTCTGTCATTTCCCATCTGGGCTGCCTGCCATGGAAGCTGCATTCAAAGCACCTTCAGTTAGATGGAGCTCCTGATAGAGACCTCTTTGAAGCAGCCACCGTCCTGCAGCAGAGGAGGTGGCTGTGAACCCACACAGCCCTTGCAGAAGGCTAAGAGCACAGGGGAGTCATCATCAACCAACAACCATCAACTACCCTGGGCTGTTGGGCTGCCTCTTTCACGGTGAGAGCTTCCAGCACGTGGAGCTGCAACCTTGTGTGGCACCAGGGCCTTGTCCCATGCTCATAGAGTCATGGTGGGCTGCTGAGCTGCCTCTTT
Source organism: Psilopogon haemacephalus (assembly GCA_013396835.1). Classification (NCBI taxonomy): domain Eukaryota; kingdom Metazoa; phylum Chordata; class Aves; order Piciformes; family Megalaimidae; genus Psilopogon; species Psilopogon haemacephalus. The sequence goes on from VWZI01005221.1 coordinate 61,920, forward strand.
CACGGTGAGAGCTTCCAGCACATGGAGCTGCAACCTTGTGTGGCACCAGGGCCTTGTCCCATGCTCATAGAGTCATGGTGGGCTGCTGAGCTGCCTCTTTCCCAGTGAGAGCTGCCAGCACTTGGAGCTGCAACCTTGCGTGGCACAAGGGTCTTGTACCATGCTCATGGAGTCGTGGTGGGCTGCTGGGCTGCCTCTTTCCCAGTGAGAGCTGCCAGCACTTGGAGCTGCAACCTTGCGTGGCACAAGGGTCTTGTACCATGCTCGTAGAGTCATGGAATTGTTTGTGCTGGAAAAGACTTTGAAGATCATGGGGTCCAACCACTCTCCAGCTCTACCAAGGAAACAGTCTGCAGCCCATCTGTTCACCTTGTCCCCCTTCAGCCCAGCTGCTTGGTGGACTCATGCAATCACACCCAGGAGATGTGTGCTCGCTAGCCAAGACCAACATTTGCCTTCTATTAGACCTGGTGGTCTGAAATGTCTCTTCCAGCCAACCTCTTCTACTCAACAGCCAGCTGGTAGGTGCCAGGCTGATGTTCCTCATCCCAGTGATCCCTTCACCCAGGAGACCTGTTTGTCATGCAGATGTTGTGGGAACGCCCTAGACCACATCTGCCTCCCAGGTACCTAAAATCATAGAATCAGTCAGGGTTGGAAGGGACCACAAGGATCATCTAGTTCCAACCCCCCCTGCCATCACCTGGGTGTGATGGTTTGGGAGTTCCCCCTCCCCCCACACGTTTTAATTCACCCAGACTAGATTCAGCCAGCTGGAAGTTAAGGAATGAAGCTTTCTATTCACAGCTTAGCACAATGTGCAAGCAGATATTTACAATATATAACAAATGTTTACAGCTGTATGCAGAAATACACAAGTTAAAAGTAATACAGAAACACCACAGAGATCAGAGTCCCCAAGAGGGGTTCCCAACCACCCTTCCACCTTCCCCCTCACCCTCTAATCTTAGCCCAGAATCTGCCTTATGTGCAAGGCAAGCAAGGAAGGTCAACCAGGAGGGTTATAAGCAGAATTGATTAGTTGGGTTACACAGATCCAGCTGGAAGCCGAGGAGAGGAAGAGACCAACAGCCCAGAGCTCAGACCAGAGTGACTCTGTCATAGAATCACAGGATCATAGAACTGTCAGGGTTGGAAGAATTCTCAAAGCTCATCCAATTCCAACCCCCCTGTGCCACAGGCAGGGACACCTCCCACTAGAACAGGTCACTCAAGGACTCATCCAACCTGGCCTTGAACACATCCAGGGAGGGAGCAGCCACAACCTCCCTGGGCAACCTGTGCCAGTGTCTCACTCTAAAGAACTTCCTCCTAACATCCAGTTTAAATCTCCCCTCTGCCAGTTTAAACCCATTCCCCCTCGTCCTGTCATTACAAGACTTTGTGAATAGTCCCTCCCCAGCCCTCCTGTAGGCCCCTTTCAGATATCAGAAGGCTACTACAAGGTCTCCTCAAAGCCTTCTCTTCTCCAGGCTGCAGAGCCCCAACTCTCTCAGCCTGTCCTCAGAGCAGAGCTGCTGCAGCGCTCTCAGCATCTTGGTGGCCTCCTCTGGACTGGCTCCAACTGTTCCATCTCCTACTTGTGCTGGGGGCTCCAGAACTGCACACAGTACTGCAGGAGGGGTCTGAGGAGAGCAGAGCAAAGGGGCAGAATCCCCTCCCTTGCCCTGCTGCCCACACTGCTCTTGCTGCAGCCCAGCACACAGTTGCTGTCTGGGCTGCACTCACACTGCAGCCTCATCTTGAGCTTTTCATCACCCCAGACCCCCAGGTCCTGTTCCTCAGAGCTGCTCCGACTTATCTCTGTGTCCTTGCTTTAGTACATCTCAGTAATCCTGTGAGTGAAGTGGACATCACCGTTGTTTTCTTTCCACAGCCTAGAACCTAATTTCTCTTATTAAAATATCCTAATCAACCTCAAACCAGTGCACTGGGCAAGGGAGAGCTGAGGCATGCAGCTGGCAGTGGGACAAAGAAGAACAATGTCTCATGGGCATTGTCCTGGAGGCCCATGCCAATGTGGTCTGGACCATGTGTGGATGAAGGTTGTGATGGGGAAGGGGACAGGAAGAGAGATATGAGAAACTAAGAAGATTCCTTTCCCATCAGAGCCTGAACAGGTCATAGAATTGTAGAATACCAAACTGGTTTGGGTGGGAAGGGACCTTTCAAGCTCATCCAGACCAGCCCTCTGCAGCCAACAGGGACAACTGCAACTAGAGAAGATTGCACAGAGTCCCAAACGACATGACCTGGAGTGGTTCCAGGCATGGGGCATCTCCCACCTCCCTTGGCAGCCTGAGCCAGGCTCTCACCACCCTCCCTTCTCTCCCGCCTGAATCTCCCTCTTTTAGCTCAAGCCACCACTCCTTGTCCTGTCACAAAAGTTTGTCTCCAGCTTTCTTCTTGGCCCCTTTAAGTCATGAAAGGCCACCAGAAGGTCTCACTGGAGCCTTCTTTTCTCCAGGCTGAACAACCCCAACTCTCTCAGCCTGACCTCACAGCAGAAGGCTTCCAGCAGCCCTCCCAGCATTGCTGTGGTCTCCTCTGGCTCCACTCCAACAGGTCCACCTCCTTCTCATGCTGAGATCTTTCCCTTATGATGTATCAGAGGAAGCTGCTCCTCAGAGCCATTTATGGGATGGGGTGGGTTTGACATCTGAGCAGACTCATTCCTACCTTGGCTGTTTTATTAAATCATTAAAAGGTATTTCTTGAACAGCTCCAAAAAGATTTTTTGGTTTTTATTTTTTTAATGTGGCTGGTGGCTTGCTGCTCTGTGCCTGGAGAAGGCCTCTCCCAGGTTCAAAGCAGTTTGGCTTTTGATACAGCGCCTGTAATTAGGCATAATTGGAGCCAGAGTCTTCAAAGGAGCCCCAGGACTGATGGAGAGGAGGAGCTGGATGTGCTGTCACCAATCCACCATGCCAAGGCTGTGCTGAGCTAAACCAGCCCCTCCAAACCAGCACCACCTGCACCACACAGTCCAACCCACCATGCTGGGACTGCTCCAAACCACACCAGCCCCTCCACACCATCACTGTCTGGACCATGCATCCATGCTGGGGCTGTTCCAAACCCTACCAGCACCTCCACACCATCATTGTCTGATTCATGCATCCATGCTGGGGCTGTACCAAGCCCCACCAGCTCCTCCACACCATCACTGTCTGGACCAAGCATCCATGCTGGGGCTGTACCAAGCTCCCCCAGCCCCTCCACACCACCACTGTCTGGACCATGCATCCATGCTGGGGCTGCTCCAAACCCCACCAGCACCTCCACACCTTCACTGTCTGGACCATGCATCCATGCTGGGGCTGTACCAAGCCCTCCCAGCCCCTCCACACCATCAGTGTCTGGACCATGCATCCATGCTGGGGCTGTTCCAAACCCCACCAGCCCCTCCACACCAGCACCACCTGCACCACACAGTCCAACCCACCATGCTGGGGCTGTACCAAACCCCACCAACCCCTCCACATTAGCTCAACTCAAGCATATGAAGCTGATGCTGAAGATCTTGGTGGTGCCATGGGGATTTATGGTGCAACCCTGCAGAGGGACAAGCCAGGGCAAGGCTGGCTGCACTGGAGATACCACAGCTTGTCCCAACAAGACATTGTTTGTGTGTGTGCCTGTGGAGATTAAAGTCTTCTCCTCGGTAGCAGGGAAATGCAAATGCTGATTAAACAAGCTGTTAATTGTTAAACCACATTAGTTAGGGGTAATGATCTCTGGAACGCCCTGTGCTGCTTCGAGGAGGCCAAGAGTTCTCCAGTCATGGGCACCACAAGAGAAGGATGTGCCTTGTTGATGAAAACAAGCAGGAAGAAACGTGGGAATGAGGAGAAACGAGGGAACTGGGGAAGTGTGAAACGAGAAGGCCCAAGGGAACAGCTCTGGTGGCTGTGGCTTGGGTTTCATAGGGATTTCATGGAAACGGAGACTCCCAGGTAGAGAGGGCCTGGGAGGGAGGTGGTAGGGATGGAGGGGGAGATGGTGGGGATGGAGAGGAAAATGGTAGGGATGGAAACCAAAATGGTGGAGGGAGAGATAGTGGTGATGGAGAGGGAGATGGTGGGAATGAAGAAGAAAATGGTAGGAATGAAGAAAAATGGTTTAGGTTGGAAGGGACCTCAAAGCTCAGTCAGTTCCAACCCCCCTGTGCCATAGGCCACCTCCCACTGGAACAAGTTGCTCAAGGCCCCATCTAACCTGGCCTTGAACACCTCCAGGAAGGCAGCAGCCACAACCTCCCTGGGCAATCCGTTCCAGGGTCTCACCTCCCTCTACGTAAAGAACTTCCTCCTAACATGCACTTTCAATCTCCCCTCTGCCAGTTTAAACCCATTCCCCCTCATCCTCTCAAAATAAGACCAAGAAGATGATGCGAATGAAGAAGAAGGTGGTGGGAATGAAGAAGAAGATGGTGGGAATGAAGGAGATGGTGGTCATGGAAAGGGAGAACTTGCAGATGAAAAAGTTTTTGTCACTGATGGAAAAGGCTGATCTGGGAGTTGTCACCCATCAGCAGCCATCATGGTGACCCCCTTCCAGCACAATAGGATTTTAATTTTTTTCCCCCCTGGGACTGAGGAGAACAGAAGAAGTCCTGGGTGGAAAGCAGCTCACTTCAGAGCCGGGTTTGACAGCCAGGAACTTATGTGTGGTTTGGATTTTAATCCAATTTCAGCTGGGGCCAATGTGCAGGCTGTGATTTAAGCTCCAGCTCAGGATCCAAATGTTCTCCAAGTGTGGAGGTTTTGGCACCAAGGTCTTGGTTTGATCCCAGCTTTTGTGGCATATTGAGTAACATGAGGAAAGGAGAAAGAACAAGAGAAGGGGAAAAAAAAGAACCCAAACCCCAAACCCCAAACCCAACAACTAAACACTTCTTCCAAAAGTGGAAAAAAACAAACCCCATTTTGGCTCCCCCAGCTCTGAGAAGGAAGTTCTTTCCCTTCCAGATCTGGATCAGCCTTCCCGACAGCCTTCTTCAATTTAGGGAGCTACGAAAATAAAGTCTTGGCCCAACAGATCTGCTGCATGTGACCACTGAGGATGTCCTCACCCCCAGCATCACATCTCCTGCTGCTGGCACCCAAACAGATGCATCCTTGACCCCCACTGAGGATCTCCCCTTCCCCAGCTTCACACAGCATCACAGAATCCCAGCATGGTAGGGGTTGAGAAGGGACCACTGGAGATCATAGAATCATAGAATGGTTTAGGTTGGAAGGGATCTCAAAGCTCAGCCAGTTCCAACCCCCCTGTGCCATAGGCAGGGACACCTCCCACTAGATCAGGTCACTCAAGGACTCATCCAGCCTGGCCTTGAACACCTCCAGAGAGGGAGCAGACACAACCTCCCTGGGCAACCTGTGCCAGTGTCTCACCACCCTCACTGCAAACAACTTCCTCCTAACATCCAGTTTCAATCTCCTCTCTGCCAGTTTAAACCCATTCCCCCTCATCCTGTCATTACAAGACCTTGTTAATAGTCCCTCCCCAGCCCTCCTGTAGGCCCCTTTTAGATATTGGAAGGCTACTATAAGGTCTCCTGGAAGTCTTCTCTTCTCCAGGTTGCAGAGCCCCAACTCTCTCAGCCTGTCCTCATAGCAGAGCTGCTGCAGCTCTCTGACCATCTTCATGGCCTCCTCTGGACTCACTCCAACAGTTCCATGTCCTTCTTGTGGTACCCTCCTGCCAAAGTAGGTTCACCTAGGGCAGGTTGCTCAGGATCACAATATCCAGGTGGGTTTGGAAGCTCTCCAGAGAAGGAGACTCCACAGCCTCCCTGGGCAGCCTGCTTCAGGGCTCCAGCACCCTCACACCAAAGAAATGCCTTCTCCTGTATAGATGGAACTTCCTGGATTCCAGTTTGTGCTCATTACCCCTTGTCCTGTTGCCGGGCACCACTGACAAGAGTCTGGCCCCATCCTGGCCCCACATATAAAATTGGCACCTGACACCTGCCCCCACCTAAGGAGAGCATCGTTGGGGTGCAGCAGGACGTTGAGCCTGGGCACCACCTCCCATAGAGTTCTCTTCACCCTCCCACCTCATCTAAGCCTCTCCTTAATCATCTCCTCCTCAACACTAGGTGGGAAGTTTCTCCTAATCAACTACAAACTCTTTAAGTCATCAGCTTAAAAACAATTAAACAAACAAACAAACAAAAAAAAGAGGTGAAAATAAAGGAATTTTTTTCCCCCAGGAATTAGGTCTAAATAATAATAATAATAATAATAATAATAACAATAACAATAATAATAATAATAATAATAATAATTTTTAAAAGCACTCCCAAACCCAAGGAGCATGAATCTTCCAGCTTGACATGGTGCTTGCTGAGCAACCTTCAGTAGGTTTCAAGAGTTAATAAAACCAAAGGCTGCCTCGTGTCGAAGGTAATAGATTACAACCGGGTGTGTTTTACTAGCACTCAGTGTGCTCCTCCAACACCTCATACGTTAAAGCCCAGGATCTCTGGTGGAGATTAAAAGCAGATTTATCACAGATGTGCCTCAACATTGTGTTGGGTTGGAGCCATTAGACTCCTGGAGTTTAAAGGTTAGGCTTTAATGACTTCAAGGAAGTTGGTGCCTTGTTAAGGCTTTAAATAAGTGGTGAAGATACTAATACCCAAACAGGGCAAACTGGTTAAGAGCCACTGGGAGGATGCAGGAGTTACCACTTCAATGTCTGCTCTCGAAATCCCTTTGAAGCAGAGGCATCTCAGCCCAGTACTTTAACCCTCATGCAAATTAATAAGATGTTGTTTGCCAGATGAAAGTGGTTCCTACCGAACCTCACCAGTGGTAGGGCTTTGCCACCCCATCTGCTCTCCCCAGGGCTCCCAGGGATGGGAGCCATGAGTTGAACCTGAGCCATGAACATGAGCTCAGCCATCAGCTGAATTTCACTTCTCCCTGGAGGTGTTCAAGGCCAGGCTGGATGGGGACTTGAGCAGCCTGGACTAGTGGAGCTGTCCCAGCCCATGGCAGGGGCTTGGGGAATAGATGATCTCTAAGGTCTCTTCTAACCCAACCAACTCTATGAGTCTATGCACAAAGAGTTGTCTGATGGCAAAGGGTTGGAGGAGGGAAGGGGCAGCTCCAAGCATGGATGTGGTGGCCTTAGATATTCATAGAATCACAGACTTGGTTGGAAGAGGTCTTCAAGATCATGGAGTCCAGCTGTTAACCCAGAACTGTCAGCTCAGCACCAAACTGTGGCCCTCAGCACCTCATCTATACAGCTTGGAAACCCTTCCAGGGATGGAGACTCCACCACTGCCCTGGGCAGCCTGGGACAGGCCTTGAAAACCCCCAAGGGGAAGAAATTTTCCAGTGGCAGGGCTTTGCCACCCCATCTGCTTTCCCCAGGGCTCCCAGGAATGGGAGCCATGAGCTGAACCTGAGCCACAAACATGAGCTCAGCCACCAGCTGAATTTCACTTCTCCCTGGAGGTGTTCAAGGCCAGGCTGGATGGGGACTTGAGTAGTCTGGACTAGTGGAGCTGTCCCAGCCTGTGGCAGGGGGCTTGGGGATAGATGATCTCTAGGATCCCTTGTAACCCAACCCACTCTATGAGTCTATGCACAAAGAGTTGCCTGATGGCAAAGCGTAGGAGGAGGGAAGGGGCAGCTCCAAGCATGGCTGTGGTGGCCTTAGATATTCACAGAGTTGGTTGGAAGAGGTCTTTAAGATCATGGAGTCCAGTTGTTAACCCAGCACTGCCAGCTCACCACCATACCATGGCCCTCAGCACCACATCTATGCAGCTTGGAAACCCTTCCAGGGATGGAGACTCCACCACTGCCCTGGGCAACCTGGGACAGGCCTTGACAACCCCCAAGGGGAAGAAATTTTCCCTCATGTCTGACCTAAACCTCCCCTTGGGCAACCTGAGGCCATTTCCTTTTGTCCTGCTGCTTCTTCCTTGGGAGAACAGACCAACCCCCATCTGCCTTCAGCTTCCTTTCAGGGAGTTGTAGGCAGCCAGGAGCAGGGAGATTCAGACTGGAGAAAAGGGAGAAATGTTTGGCACTGAGGGTGCTGAGAGTCTGGCCCAGGTTGCCCAGAGAGGATGGAGATGTCCCATGCCTGGAGCCATTGCAGGTCAGGTTGTTTGGGGGCTCTGAGCAACCTTCTCTAGCTCACAGGATCACAGGCTCAGAGGATGTCAGAGGTTGGAAGGATCATTAGGTCCAACCCCCCCCTGCCAGGGCAGGACCATACAATCTGGGTCAGGTCACAGAGGAATGAGTTCAGACAGGCCTTGAAATTCTTCAGAGAAGGAGACTCCACAACCTGTCTGGGGAGCCTGTTCCAGTGCTCTGGGACCCTTACAGTAAAGAAGTTCTTACTTCTGTCGAGCTGCAACCTCCTGTGCTGCAGCTTCCATCCATTGCTCCTTGTCCTATCCCAGGGAGCAAAAGAGTAGAGCCTGTGCCCCTGCTCCTGACTCTCAGCTCTCTGATATTTGTAAACATTGATTAAATCCCCTCTCAGTCTTCTCTTCTCCAACCTAAGCAGCCCCAGGTCTCTCAGCCTCTCCTCATCAGGCAGTGCTCCAGTCCCCTAATCATCCTCATAGCCCTCTGCTGGACCTTCTCCAGCAGAAACTATCCCTCCTAAACTGGGGAGCCCAAACCTGAAGGCAGTGCTCAAGATGAGGTCTCACCAGATAGTCGCAGATATCCCTGCTGACTGCAGCAGGGTTGGACTAGATGACCTTTAAAGGTCCCTTCCCACCCAAGTCAGCCTGGAATTCTACAATCTTACGATCCTAAGAGGTCTGCCCTTGCTAAGCAGATCCAGAGCACCCAAACTCAGCTGTGAGCAGCTTTTTCTGATCAGCTCCCCAAGCTGAACCAGGAGCCTGCTCTTCCAGCCACCTTTTTGTTGGACCCTTGCAGTCGTTTCTCTGCTCTGCTTGTCCTTCTTCATCCTTGTGCTGGTTTGAACTAATTGGAGGATTTGAATGAGAAATTAGGCTATAGGCTGAGAGAGGTAAACACCAATGGTGCTACTTCACTCATAGATTTACTGAGAAAGAAAAAAAAGTTGTTTAAGAGTTGTAACCCAAACATAGATAGGTCTGACTGCTTCAGACTGCTTTGGGCTGTGGCTGCTCTTGCATGGCTCTTTTCTCCCTGCCTTTCCTAGCTGGATCTGAATAATTTCACTAACCTCTTTCCTGCTGCTAATCCTCCCTGGCTGATCTACCTTCACCTATCTGCTGCATAAAACAGATGGTGAGATAAGATTGGGTAGTGGGGAGAAGGTGGCAGGGATGGTTAAAACCCTCTCTTAGGGATTTCTGATCTCTGGGAGGGCTGTGGTGTTTCTGTATTACCTTTTCACTGTCTATATCTGTAAATATCTGTTATATGTTGTAAATATCTGCTTGTGTATTGTGCAAAGCTGTAAATATAAAGCTTCATTTATTAACTTCCAGCTGGCTGAGTCCTAGCCTGGGTTATTCCAGAGTTGGGGGGGTGGGGGGAGCAGATAACTGCTGAACCACCACATCCTTCTTCATCCTTGTGCTGGTTTGTACTAATTGGAGGACTTTAAAGAGAAATTAGACTATAGGCTGAAAAAGGAAAACACTGAGGATGCTACTGCACTCACAGCATTACTGAGAAAGGAAAAAAAAAATGTTTTAAGAGTTGTAACCCAAACATAGATAGGTCAGACTGCTTCAGACCGCTTTGGGCTGTGGCTACTCTTCTGCATGGCTCTTTTCTCCCTGCCTTTCCTAGCTGGATCTGAATAATTTCACTAACTTCTTTCCTGCTGCTAATCCCCCCTGGCTGATCTACCTTCACCTACCTGCTGCATAAAACAGATGGTGAGATAAGATTGGGTAATTGGGGGAATGTTGTAGGGGTGGTTAAACTCCCCATTAGGGACTCTGATCTCTAGGAGGGCTGTGGTGTTTCTGTATTACCTTTTCACTGTCTATATCTGTAAATATCTGTTATATGTTGTAAATATCTGCTTGTGTATTGTGCAAAGCTGTGAATGTAAAGCTTCATTCCTTAACTTCCAGCTGACTGAGTCCTAGCCTGGGTTATTTCAAAGTGTATGTGGGGGGGTGGGGAACTGCTGAACCACCACAATGGTTCTTAGAATCATAGAATCAGTCAGGGTTGGAAGGGACCACAAAGATCATCTAGTTCCTACCCTCCTGCCGTGCCCAGGGACACCCTACCCTAGAGCAGGCTGCCCACAGCCTCTGCCAGCCTGGCTGCAAACACCTCCAGGGATGTGGCCCCAACTACCCCCCTGGGCAACCCATTCCAGGCTCTCACCACCCTCACGGTGAAGAACTTCCTCCTCACATCCAGTCTGAATCTCCACACCCCAAGCTTTGCTCCGAGCTTTTCTCCTTTCCCAAGAGAGATCCTGGACACACAGTTTGGGAATGAGCCTTCTGGCAGGCCAAATGCAGCCAAGGCTGGCCAGAGCTCAGCTGGTTCCTGGGTGGTTCCTGGGTGCTCTACAGCACAAACAGCCTGACCCATTGTTGCAGCCCGCACGAAACCTGCCGCCCTTTGATGGGCATCTTTGAAGTCACCTCAAGATGCTGCAATTACCAAGAAATAACACGCAGTGACCCAACTTCAGCTTTGAAACTCTTCCAGGCCAGTACAAACCAGTTACTAAAGGGTTGTGTTGGGCTTGGGTTTTGTTTCTTTTTTTTTTTTTTTTTTTTTTTTTTCTTTTCTTTTCCCATGTTGCAATGGCTCTGGCTGGATTGCAATTGCAAAAGGTTGATCTGGTGTAACACCACCGCTTCAGAACCTGCAGGAAGCCCTGAAAGTTGTCCAGCAACTGTCCAAAACGTAGCACCCTTCAAAGAGGAAGGAGATATTCCCACTGGGGATGGGTTATATGAGTAGCTTTGATCATCCCTGTTGCTAACTCGACAACTCAAGCTGGAAGAGGCTCCACACCTCTTCCCAGGTGCTTCTTCTCCGTAGCCCCTGGTGGCATTGAGGGTGATCAGAAAGGCTAGTTCCTGGTAGGACTTCTCAGCAACGAGTGGAGATGGGACTTGAAACATGGATCTGAGGACTCTCAGCTTGTTTGGAGCTGTTAAACAGATCCTGGTGTCTGTCCTCCGAGTTTCCATTACTGTGATGTTGGTGTGCATGGTGGTTGCTGGTGTGTGTGATGCTGATATTTAGGGAAGGTGGTGGTGCTGATGTTTGGGAACAATGCTGGTGTCTGAGGGTGATGCTGGTGTCTGAGGGTGATGCTGATATTTAGGGGAGATGATGGTGCCTGGTGGTGGTGCTGATGTTTGGGAGCAAAGTTGGTGTCTGAGGGTGATGCTGGTGTCTGAGGATGATTCTGGTGTCTGAGGGTAATGTTGGTGTCTGAGGGTGATGCTGGTGTCTGAGGGTGATGTAGGTGTCTGAGGATGATTCTGGTGTCTGAGGGTAATGTTGGTGTCTGAGGATGATGCTGGTGTCTGAGGGTGATGCTGGTGTTTAGTGATGACACTGTTGTGGACATACTGTGCTGGTGCAGTGGCTAGCAGAGGGTATCCATGGGGTGAGGTGTGAGCCATCCTGGCTGGTAAAGGCTCTGTGAGCAGTTGGGATGGGGGAGGGGGAAGGGGGGTGTGCAGGACCAGGATTTAGCTCCACCAACCAGGAGCTGCAACGGGATCCCCACTGTTGGGATGTTACTGTAGCCACCACCAGGAGAGTTTTAATTTTGGGAAGCACAAACCAAGCCTGGGGCTGTCCAATGTGCAGGACCTGGGGCTGCCCAAGCTGCAGGACCTGGAGCAGCTGGCACCCAAACCCCTTCCTGCCCCACGCACAGCACGGACAAACGACCTCCATGGCCTCAAGCAAGGCTCCATCCTGCCAGGACCTGGTACTGGGAAGGGGTGGGCCAGGCTTGGAGCACCTCTCATATGAAGACAGACTGAAAGAGTTGGGGCTGTGCAGTCTGCATAAGAGGAGGCTCCCAGGTGACCTTCCAGTATCTGAAGGGGGCCTACAGAAAAGCTGGGGAGGGACTTTTTAGGCTCTCAGGTAGTGCCAGGACTAGGGGGAATGGAGTAAAGCTGGAGATAGGCATATTCAGACCAGATGTGAGAAGGAAGTTGTTCAGCATGAGAGTGGCGAGGCCCTGGAACAGGTTGCCCAAGAGGGTGGTTGTGGCCACTTCCCTGGAGGTGTTTGCAGCCAGGCTGGCAGAGGCTGTGGGCAGCCTGCTCTAGGGTAGGGTGTCCCTGGGCATGGCAGGGGGGTTGGGACTGGATGATCCTTGTGGTCCCTTCCAACCCTGACTGATTCTATGATTCTGTGATTCTATGGTTCTGTCTCCTGCAGCTGGTGCTCAGCATCTCCCCGCTTGCTGTGGTGGGAACCAGCCCTTTCTGTTGGGCAGGCAGCTGGAGATTTGCATGGGTCCATCATTAGGCAGCAGCTCTCACTGAAGGCAACGGAGGTGCTTCATTTTGTAGGGAAAAACCTGGCAGAGCTCTTAGTTCCCAGGCCCTGCTTCCCAACATTTTGGCCTTGGAAAGCATGACTTCAGAACAGCCAGGAGCCGGAATGCCCAGCTTCTGCTCAGCCCTTCAGCAAACAAAATCAAGCCCTTTGGAAGAAAAAACAAAAACCAAACACCAAACAACAAACCAAACGCAGCAACCAAGGCAAAGAGCAGGTGTTGTGGAAAAGGCAGAAGATGCAAATTCTCCCTTCTCATTAATGAGTGGATTTATTCCACGATTCCACCTGTTCAGATGACATCCTCCCTCCCTCCCTGAGCCTTCTCACAGCAGATTAAAGTGCCCTTTTATCATTGTTCTGAAAGGTATTTCATGAGGGAACATTAGTTCTCCTACATTATTCTCACATGTTAGGAAAAGTGTCTTTTTAAAACATTAGACAGCAATCGAGGTGAATTTAAACCACATCAAAGATGCAGGGCTGCTGGGCTGGAATGGTTCCCTCCCCACCAACACAAGCTCCTCGAGTCACCAAGCCACAGGCACAGCTCAGCTTCGCTTCCCAGAACCGTGAGCAGACGACCTCCAGGCTCTGATCTGCTCTGGGCTCCAACCTCCAGACTCTGGGCTTCTGGCTCTTAGGTTCTGAGCTCTGATCTCTGAGCTCTGGACCCTGGGCTGGCTCTTGGTTCCAAGCGTTAGGCTCCAGGCTCAGGCTGTGGGTTCTAGGCTCTGGGTCTAGACTCTAGACTCCCAGGTCCAAGCTCTGGTCTCCAGCATCCATATTCTGGGCTTCTGGCTCCAGGCTTTGACCTGCAAGCTCTGGACTTCAACCTGAAGACTGGGTTCCTGGCTCCAAGGTCTGGACTTCAACCTGCAGACCCTGGGCTCCTTGCTTGAAGGTCTGGGCTCCAGGATCTGGACTCTGGGCTCCAACTTTCAGACTCTGGGTTCCTATTCCAGGCTTTGACCTGCAATCTCCAGACTCCAGCCTGAAGACTCTGGGCTCCTAGGTCCAAGCTCTAGACTTCAACCTCCAGACCCTGGGCTCCTTGCTTGAAGGTCTGGGCTCCAGGATCTGGACTTTGGGCTCCTGGCTCCAGACTCTGGGCTTCTATTCCAAGCTTTGACCTGCAAGCTCTGGACTCCAGCCTGAAGACTCTGGGCTTCTGGCTCCAAGGTCTGGACTTCAACCTGCAGACTCTGAGCTTCTTGCTCAAAGGTCTGGGCTCCAGGATCTGGACTCTGGGCTCCAATCTCCAGACTCTGGTCTCCTATTCCAGGCTCCAGGATCTGGACTCTGGGCTCCTGTCTCCAAACCCTGGTCTTTAACCTCCAGACCCTGGGCTCCTGACTCCAATTCTAGACTTCAATCTGCAGACTCTGGGCTCCTGACTCCAGGTTCTGGGTTCCAACCTCCAAGTTCTTGGCTTTGAGCTTTGGGCTCCTGACTCCAGGCTCCTGGCTGCAGGCTATGAGCTCTGATCTCCCCCACAGTGAGTCAGGACTTGAGCAGGGCTGTTGCTCCTGGAGAAATCAGGACCACAGAACCATGGGTGTCCCGAAGCGAGAGAAACTTTCCCTCCTCATTCATTTTTTGGCCAAAACCCTTTCTTTGGGAGCAAAAAGTTTACTGTGCTGTTAAATACGACCACAGGCTGTGGCTTCTCTATCGAACAAGGAGTTGGCCCTCAGATCTCGTGGTCACTTGGAGCCTGCAGTGGTTTATCTCCCAATGGAGAAGAGCAATCTGCCCAAGGGGCTGGAGCCGGAGCTGCTTCACTTTTAACATTCAAGCCACATCCTTCTCCTGGAGGACCTATCAGCCAGATACCTGAAAACACATTTTCAACTCCAGCGAGCAATTGACTTTCAAAGCTGGTGATGCTTGTCAGCGTGTCTCCTAGGGCAACAAACAAACTCCAGAGAGCAGCCAGCTGGGCTCCCCGCAGAAGAACAGAGAGCAAGAAGGTAGAAGAAGCTTCTGCTTGTATCTTAACACCATTTATGTGCTTGCAGCACTTAGAGGAGAGAGAGAGGAAAAAAACAAAACAAAACCTAACCACCACCACCACCACAGCAAAACTTTGGTTTCATTTGTTCATTTGCTTGGTGGAGCTTTGCCATAGAAGCATCTTCCTGCCTGTGGGTACCAGGGAGATGCTGGGCAGGCATGAGGATAGTCCTGGCACAGCACTTCCCCCCAAACCCCCACCCCCAGCTGCTAAAATGCAGACATCTGGAAGTTCATCAGCTGGAAGGAGAGCTGAGACAAGATGGATATGGATGGTCTGGGGCCTCTCGTCGATCTGTGAGGGATGTAAGGTTGAGCAGAAGGAGGAGGTTGTGCAAAGGGCCAGCTAAAGGCCCAGCAGGCAGCCTGTGTCTCTACAGTAGTGATGCAGGGTTGCTGCAGCAGCAGAAGCTGGACATCACCTGGACATCCTCCCTGCACGTAGCAGTGGAGCCAAGTGGCCAAGCACCTTGAATATCTCAACCTGGGTTACTGATTTGGAGAGCAAAAGGCAAGTGGGTGCCACATGGAGAGACTCAGACTGGAGAGAAGAAAGAAATTTTGGATGCTGAGGGTGATGAGACCCTGGCCATGGCTGCCCAAAGTAGTGGGAGGTGTCCCATCCCTGGGACCACTCAGGGTAAGGGATAAAAAAAAAGCAGAAGCAAAAGGGAGGAATAAGAAAAGCAGGAGAAAAATTGAGGGATAAAAAGAAAGGAGAAAAAAAGAGGAATTAAAAGGCAGGGGTCAGGGGCAAGAGGGATAGGAAAAAAGGGAGGAGAAAAAGTGAGGGATAAAAAGAACGGGAGGAAAAATAAAAAAGGAGGAAGTGAGGAATAAGAAAAGCAGGAGGGAAAATGAGGGATAAAAAGAAAGGAGAAAAATGAAGAAGGAAAACTGAGGGATAAAGAGAACAGAAAAAAAGAACGGGAATAATAAAAAAGGAGAAAAAGTGAGGAATAGGAAAAGCAAGAGGAAAACTGAGAGATAAAAAGAAAGGAAAATGAGGAATGAAAAGGCAGGGGAAGGAAAAATCGAGATAGGAAAAAAGGGAGGAGAAAAAGTGAGGAATAAGAAAAGCAAGAGGAAAACTGAGAGATAAAAAGAAAGGAGGAAAATGAAGGAGGAAAATTGAGGGATAAAAAGAAAGGAGAAAAAATGAGGAATGAAAAGGCAGGGGAAGGAAAAAGAGAGATAGGAAAAAAGGGAGCAGAAAAAGTGAGGAATAAGAAAAGCAGGAGGAAAACTGAGGGATAAAAAGAAAGGAGAAAAAATGAGGAATGAAAAGGCAGGGGAAGGAAAAGGAGAGATAGCTAAAAAAAGGAGGAGAAAAAATGAGGAATAAGAAAAGCAGGAGAAAAAGCAAGGAGTAAAAAAGAACAGGAGGGAAAAAAAGGAGGAATAAAAAGAAAAAGGAGAAAAGGTGAGGAATAAGAAAAGCAGGGGGAAAAGTGAGGGATAAAACAGCAGGAGGAAAACAGGAATGAAAAAGCAGGAGAAAAGGTGGGGAATAAAAAAGCAGGGGGAAAGCTGAGGAATGAAAAAAAAAAAAAAGCAGGAGGAAAACTGAGGAATATAAAAGCAGGAGAGGTTTGGCTGAGAGCTGCTGCTGGGAAGTGCTGACAAAGCTGCTCCTGACAAAGCCCCAGCGGGGGCTTGAGGGGGGGCTCAGTCTCTTTGCTCTGCCTTGTCTCCTGCTGAAGCAGGATCACTTTTAATGGGCTGGAGACATCCACGGCACAGCTGCCAACAAAGATGTTAGACTAACCTAACAAGAGAGTGAAACAGAAACAGCACACAGCGAGTAATTAGAATCTAATTAATTTGCATTTCACAAGAGAGACGGAGATGGCAGAGAGAGAGAGAAAAAAAAAAATAATAAAATAAAATTAAATTCCACAAGGTGAAAAAAAAAAAAAAAAAAAAGGGTTAGTGGAGGAGAGCAAAGTGGGGGGAGGAGTGGCAAACCTTGATGCATCCCAGGATAGCTGCACCACAGCCTGCAGAGCCAGGTGGGATGGGCAAGGATGCAAAGCACCCATGGGATGGAGGGATGCCCAGCATGGCTCCGGTGTGGATGGGAGTGCATGAAGAAGAAGGTGGCCAGCAGGTTGAGGAAGGTTCTGCTCCACATCTACTCTCCCCTGGTACAGGGGACAGCAGGCACAGCTGCGGTCTTGGGTCCAGTTCTGGGCTCCCCTGTTCGAGAAGGACAGAGAGTTACTGGAGAGGGTGCAGAAAAGGGCCACAAAGATGCTGAGGGGACTGAGACTTCTCTGTGAGGAGGAGAGGCTGAGGGAATTGGGGCTGTTGACTCTGGAGAAGAGCAGCCTGAGAGAGGATCTCATCAATCAGAGAATCATAGAATAGAATCAGTCAGGGTTGGAAAGGATCACAAGGATCATCTAGTTCCAACCCCCCTGCCATGCCCAGGGACACCCTACCCTAGATCAGGCTGCCCACAGCCTCTGCCAGCCTGGCTGAAAACACCTCCAGGGAAGTGGCCCCAACAACCTCCCTGGGCAAACCATTCCAGACTCTTTCTAGATGATCCTTGTGGTCCCTTCCACCCTGACTGATTCTATGATTCTATGATTCATGGTGAAGAACTTCCTCCTCACCTCCAGTCTGAATCTGCCCACCTCCAGCTTTGCTCCATTCCCCCTAGTCCTGTCACTACCTGATAGCCTCAAAAGGCGCTTCCCAGCTTTTTTTAGACTCCCTTCAGATACTGGAAGGCCACAATAAGGTCACCAATGCTGATCAATGCTTCAAGGGTGAGTGTCAAGAGGGTGGGGCCAGGCTTTTGTCAGTGGTGCCCAGTGACAGCACAAGGGGTAAGGGGAACAAATTGGAACGTGAGAAGCTCCATCTGAACATGAGGAGGAACCTGTTTCATTTAAGAGTGGCAGAGCATCGGAGCAGGGTGCCCACTGGACTCCAGCGGAGTCTCCACTGGATATGTTCCTGTGTGACCTTCTCTAGGTAAACCTGCCTTGGCAGAGGTGTTGGACAGGCTGATCTCCAGAGGTTCCTTCCAACCCCTGCTGTTCTGTGATTGTGTGAAATGTGAGCAGGCGAGAAGATGACTGGATGAGGCTTTGAGCAAAGTGGTCTAGTTGGAAGTGTCCCTGCGCAGGGCATGGAGGCTGGAACTAGATGACCTTTAAGGTCCCATCCAACCCAAACCAGTCTGTGATTCTACCATAGGCTGCCCAAGGAGGCATGCCTAGAGGCGTTCAAGAAAAGTGAGAACACAGCACTTTGGGACATGGTTTATTGGCCGTGGTGGTGTTGGGCTGATGGTCGGACCCAGTGACATTAGAGGTCTTTCCCAACCCAAAACGATTCTCTGATTCTCTGACTCAGTGATGACAGATCTGGGATCAATACCCAGCTAAGGTGTTCATTGGTCTTCAAAACAACACCAAAAAAAACCCAACCAACCACTTTGTGCTGCTGAGCAGCATCTCTCGCTTTACAACCTTCTCCTCCACCCCAGCTCCTACTGCTTGGAGGCTCTGCCAGATGAAATTGAGGGGGAAAAAAAAGATGATGGTGTGATGGTGTGGTTAGAGCATCCAGCTTTTGGAGCTGCTTGGAAGGCAGCAGGCACGGCACAGAGCTCAGCAGAGCCTCTACCAGCATCAACTCTTCTCCACAGGCAGCCCCTTCCCAAAATGAGCCTTTGCAATATGTTCATCTTCATGTTCAGCACTCCCTTCCTTACCGCTGACTGTTCCCATGGAGCCATCCCAGAGCTCCACGGCACCGAGGGAAGATGTACAGCTTGTTTCCAGGATGATGACACCAGGCAGAAGATGCTGCTGCTGGCAGAGATGCCACCACCAGCCCTAGGGAAGAAAAACAACCTCCGCTCCCTGTAGTGCTGCGTCATTAGCAGCCCTGACAGCTTTGTGCCCCTGCCTGCACCCTGCACCCTGCACCCCTGCTCTCCTGCTCTCCTGCTCTCCTGCCAGCCTTGCCCTTCTGCCTGCAGCCCTGCCACCTTTGTGCCCCTGCCTGCACTCCTACTCTCCTGCTTTCCTGCCAGCCTTCTCCTGCCTGCAGCCCTGACAGCTTTCTGCCTTCCCCCTGCACCCCTGCACCCCTGCTCTCCTGCTCTCCTGCTCTCCTGCCAGCCTTCTCCTTCCGCCTGCAGCCCTGCCACCTTTGTGCCCCTGCCTGCACTCCTACTCTCCTGCTTTCCTGCCAGCCTTCTCCTGCCTGCAGCCCTGACAGCTTTCTGCCTTCCCCCTGCACCCCTGCACCCCTGCTCTCCTGCTCTCCTGCTCTCCTGCCAGCCTTCTCCTTCCGCCTGCAGCCCTGCCACCTTTGTGCCCCTGCCTGCACCCTGCACCCCTGCTCTCCTGCTCTCCTGCCAGCCTTGCCCTTCCACCTTTGTGCCCCTGCCTGCACCCCTGCTCTCCTGCCATCCTTCTCCTTCTGCCTGCAGCCCTGCCACCTTTGTGCCCCTGCCTGCACCCTGCACCCCTGCTCTCCTTCCATCCTTCTCCTTCTGCCTGCAGCCCTGCCACCTTTGTGCCCCTGCCTGCACCCTGCACCCCTGCTCTCCTTCCATCCTTCTCCTTCTGCCTGCAGCCCTGCCACCTTTGTGCCCCTGCCTGCACTCCTACTCTCCTGCTTTCCTGCCAGCCTTCTCCTGCCTGCAGCCCTGACAGCTTTGTGCCTCTGCCTGCACCCTGCACCTCTGCTCTCCTGCCAGCCTTCTCCTTTCTGCCTGCAGCCCTGCCACCTTTGTGTCCCTGCCTGCACACAGCACCCCTGCACCCCTGCTCTCCTGCCAGCTTTCTCCTTCTGCCTGCAGCCCTGTCAGCTTTGTGTCCTTGCCTGCACCCTTCTCTGCAACCTGCACCCCTGCCAGCCCTGTGTTCTTGTCTGCACCCTGCACCCCTGCCCTAATTTCTGACATTGTTGTGCCCCTGCCTGCACTCCTGCCAGCCCTGCATGCTGCTTGCAGCCCTGGCTGCAGCTCTGCCAGCCTTGTGCCCCTGCCTGCACCCCTCTGTGCAACTTGCATCCCTGTCTGCACCCCTTCTTTATGTTGAGGGTGCTGGAGCCCTGGAGAAGGCTGCCCAGAGAGGTTGTGGAGTCTCCTTCTCTGGAGGGTTTCCAAACCCACCTAACCATTGTGATGCTGGGCAAGCTGCTGGGTGTGCCCCTGCTTGAGCAGTGGTGTTGGCCTGGATGATCTCCAGAGGTCCCTCCCAATAGTCACCATTCTGGGATTCTACGATCCCTTTGGGAAGGATCCTGAGCCCAACACAGCCTGGGGACAACCCAACCTGATGGCAAAACATCTCCAGCAACACAGCTCCTTCCGTTTTTCAGGCCCCATCCTTCCTTGCTTTCCTCCTCAGGCAAAAAAAAAAAACCAACCACCAACAAAAACCCAGCCCAAACCAAACCCCAAAGCCTCCCACTGCCTCCAGAGCTTTCCAGCAAAGACACACAAAGCTCTATCTGAAGTCACTGGGCACCCAGCCACCATCAGGGTGGCAGGATCCAGCCCATAATTTGTACTCTGAGTGCTAGAGCAGCGTTGCCACGATATGATGAGGTCGTGAGTCATCTAACCACTGAAACCATCCAACCAGGCCCTGTATAACTCAGAGGCTGGGAAGGGAGCACACATCTACTTACACTTTGGGGTAAATCTTCTCCACCAGCTACCCAGGAGCCCAAACGTGGCCAAGGTGCTACTAGTATCAAGCCCCAGGGGGGTACCTGGTGCCTCCTGCTCTGGAGACAACCAAGAGGATAGAATGGGGCAACTCTCTCTGCCCAGCCCTTCAGGCAGCAAATGAATCTCCTGCCCTGGGGTGAAGAGTGAAATGTGTCCGTGGGGGCCACAAAGGGCCATGAAGATGCTCAGAGGGCTGGAACACCTCTGCTATGAGGACAGGCTGAGAGAGTTGGGGCCCTGCAGCCTGGAGAAGAGAAGGCTTCCAGGAGACCTTAGAGTAACCTTCCAGTATCTAAAGGGCTGGGGAGAGACTATTCACAAGGGCTTGTAATGACAGGATGAGAGGGAATGGGTTTAAACTGGCAGAGGGGAGATTGAAACTGGATGTTAGGAGGAAGTTGTTTGCAGTGAGGTTGGTGAGACACTGGCACAGGTTGCCCAGGGAGCTTGTGGCTGCTCTTCGATCACATTCTGTGATTCTCTGATCCACAACCTTCCTGGAGGTGTTCAAGGCCAGGTTGGATGAGGCCTTGAGTGACCTGTTCTAGCAGGAGGTGTCCCTGCCTATGGCACAGGGGGGATGGAACTGGCTGATCTTTGAGGTCCCTTCCAACCGTGACTGTTTCTATGATTCTATGATCCATGAAAAGTCCCTTTCCAGCCCACCAGTAGCCCCCTAGAGCTCCTGGAAGTTGTCATCACTTAGCTCTCCAGTGGCCAGGGCTGGGAAGCAGTGGAGGTTCCGGGGCACGCCTGTGGGTTTGTCACTTTGCTAAAGAGCCAAATTAGAGGCGTTGAAGGCAGGAGCTGGCTCCTGGTTGCGGCGGAGATTAGAGATTGACAGCAGCAATTATGGAAATGGGGCTGTGCAGACGGGTAACTGGCAGCCAGGCCTTCTTCTCAAGTGTCTATTTATAGTCCATGGAGGGGTGGGGGAGGAAGACAACAACCTTGCCTTCTCCAGACAAACAGATGGGGCTAACAAGGCAGGGGGAAACGGGAGATGAAAGGGGAAGAATCGTGGAATCGCAGATTCATTTAGGTTGGAGGAGAAGTTTTGGATCGTGGAGTCCAACCGTTGTCCCACCACTAAACCATGGCCCTCAGCACCACATCTTCGTGGCTTTGGAAGCCTTCTAGGATTGAGAACTTCACTACTGTCATGGGCAGCCTGAGCCAGGGCTTGCCAGACCTCAAGGGGAAATTTTTCTTCCTGTCCAACCTAAACCTTCCCTGGGGCAACGTGAGGCCATTTCCTCTTGTACTGTCACTTGTTCCTTGGAAGGAGAGAACCAAGCCCCACCTGGCTCGCATGAAGCCCATGAAAATCTTGCACTGGCAGGTCACCACCAAACCACGGCCCTCAGCACCATATATTCATGGCTTTGAAAGCCCTCTAGGGATAGAGGCTTCACTACTGTCACAGGCAGCCTGAGCCAGGGCTTGTCAGACCTGAAGAGGAAGAAATTTTTCCTCATGTCCAACCTAAACCTCCCCTGCGGCAACTTGAGGCCATTTCCTCTTGTCCTATCACTTGTTCCTTGGAAGAAGAGACCAAGCCCCACCTGGCTTGCATGAAGCCCATGAAAATCTTGCACTGGCAGGTCACCACCAAACCATGGCCCTCAGCAACACATCTCCATGGCTTTGAAGGCCCTCTAGGATTGGGGACTTCAATATTGTCATGGGCAGCCTGAGCCAGGGCTTGTCAGCCCTCAAGGGGAAGAAATTGTTCCTCATCTCCAACCTAAGCCTCCCCTGGGACAACATAAGGCCGTTTCCTCTTGTCCTGTCATTGTTCCTTAGAAAAAGAGACCAACTCCCACCTAGCTCCAACCTCCTTTGAAGGAGGTATAGAGAGCAAGAAGGTCTCCCCTCAGCTTCCTTTTCTCCAGAGTAAACCTCATCTGACCTGTTCTCCAGACCCTTCACCAGCTTTGTAGCCCTTCTCTGGACCCCCTTCTTAGAATCATGGAGTTACAGACCATTTAGGAGTGGCAAGGGACCTTCAAGGCCATCTAGTCCAACCCCCTGCAGTCAACAGGCACATCAACTAGAGCAGGTTTCTCTGAGCCCCATCCAACTTGACCTCGAATACATCCAGGGATGTGAAATCTTTTCCTTGGCTGTTGAGCTTGAGGAGAAGATGTTGAGGTGAAAAAAAAAACTTCTTGTCCTCTTGTTCTGTCACTTGTTCCTTGGAAGAAGAGGTCAACCCCCACCTGGCTTGCATGAAGCCCATGAAAATCTCACAGAGAGCTCATGGGGAGAGCTTGAAGGGAGCTCAGCTGGAAGCTTGTAGGGAACTCCATGGGGAGCTTGTAGAAATCTCATGGAGGGCTTGAAGAGTGCTAACGGGGAGCATGCAGGGAGCCCACGGGGAACTTGTAGGAAGCTCATGGGATTCTTGCAGGGAGATCAAGAGAGATCTTGCAGAGCAACCAGCACGGATCTTACAGGATCCTCATGGGGAACTTGAAGAGTGCTCAGGGGGAGCTTGCAGAGAGCCCATGGGCAGCTTGCAGGAGATTACAGGAGCTAATGGGGAGCTTGCAGGGAGCCGACGGGAAATTTGTAGGAAGCTCATGGGGTTCTTGTAGGGAGATCAAGAGAGATCTTGCAGGGAGATCAAGAGAGATCTTGCAGGGCGATCAGCAGAGATCTTGCAGGATCCTCATGGGAAACTTGAAGAGTGCTGATGGGGAGCTTGCAGAGAGCCCATGGGCAGCTCGCAGGAGCTCATGGGGAGCCTGCAAGGAGCTTATAAGCTGCCCTGGAGCTCCAGGACATCTTGACCCTGCACTTCTGGCCACATCACACCTTAATTACTTAATCGTAAGGGGAGGTGGCAGCACAGCCACCACAGCTTGGGCTGTCCCACAGCCACGAGATACACACTGAAGCATCACCCATCTTGGTGGTGACACTGCTCATCTCCCTCCCATGGGGACAACCAGAGCAAGCTGGGGTGGGGGTGGTTAGCAACACTCTGTTATGGGCACCACCACCCCCCCCCAGAAAAAAACCCTCCCCAGAACCCTGGCACCTACTTCTGCCAGTGTGGCACCAGCAGTGCCCTGTCCTCCAGCTCCCAGCAGGCTGCAAGATGTAAATCTGGAGCTGGGTTGCTAAATTACACAGGCTGTCAGTCAACGTGTTGAGATGTTTTGAGCAGACAGACTTATCCAAACACTCCAAGCTCAGCAGACCTAGGCTGGAATCTTTTCTACCAGGCAAAGAGGAAATAAATCACTGCTCCCCCTACCCTCCCCCACCCTCCCNTGCCTGCCCTTGACTGATGGGCCACCCAACTCTGGCTGGCTCTGCGAGGGAGAGAGAGCTCACTGTGAGCATCCCTCACCCTGCCCAGCCAAGGACACCCTGCCCAGCCTTGTGACACCATCCCCAGGAAACTCCAGAATGCAGAGTCCTCAAATCTCTGCATGGTGGGAGTTTGAAGAGACCTCTGGAGAACATCCAGTCCAACTGCCCCTGCTAAAGCAGCATCACCCACAGCAGCTTGCCCAGCATCAAAATGGTCACAGGGGTTTGGGAGCTCTCCAGAGAAGGAGAACCCCACAACTTCTCTGGGCAGCCTGCTCCAGGGCTACTGCACCTTCAAACCAAAGAAATTTCTCCTCATGGTCATATGGAACCTCCTGGGTTCCAGTTTGTACCCATTGCCCATTGTCCTGTCACTGGGCACCACAGACAAATGTCTGGCCCCATCCTTTCGCCCCCTACCCTTTAGCTCTTGATGAACATTTCTCAGATCTCCTCTCACAGCACCACAGCAGCTTGTCCAGCATCACAGTGGGCAGGTGGGTTTGGAAGGAGACTCCACAACCTCTCTGAGCAGCCTGCTCCAGGGCTACTGCACCTTCAAACCAAAGAAATTTCTCCTCATGGTCACATGGAACCTCCTGAGTTAAAGTTTGTGCCCACAACTCCACAACCTCCAATGCCCTCAGACCAAAGAAATGCCTCCTCATCTTCAGCTGGAAACTCCTGGGTTTCAGCTTCTGCTCACTGCCCTTGTCCTGTCACTGGGTACCACTGACAAGAGTCTGGCCACATCCTCTTGCTCCTCACTCTTTATCTCTTGTTGAGCATTAAGGAGGTCTCCTCTAGGACTGCTCTTCTCCAGGCTCACCAGCCCCAGGGCTCTCAGCCTTTCCTCCTAACAGAGATGCTCCAGGCCCCTCAGCATCTTCAGAACTTCTCCCAGACTCTCCAGTAGTTCCCTCTCTCTTTTGAACTGGGGAACCCAGAACTGGGACCCAATCCCAACCCCACTGCCTGAATAAACACCAGCAGCAACCCAAGGCTGCAGCCACTCTGCTCCACCAGGACCACCAGAGGTACCAGGGAAAACAAAGATCAGGACGGGAGCATGAAGATCACCGCAGAAGCTCTTAGCACACCTGAACAGGCTTCTTTTTATTCTTTTTATTCTCTTCTTTTCTCCTTTATTTTTTTCTTTGGCACTAATGCCCTGAAGTGCCAGCCCCAGAACTCTACCATGCCATTAGGAACCCAAAGCTCTTTGCTCCACTTGGTAGCTACCCTTTTCTTTCGGGGAACCCATAGGTGCAATCACAGGAGCATGGCCCCAGCAATTAGGAAGAAAAGTCCTTTTCTTCTCCAGCGCCCAATGACCCATCCTGTAATTGACATAATTATTATCCTTCAGCTTTTCTAATAATATTTATTGAACACCACAAATTCTCATTCTCAGGGAGGCTGCTCTCAGAGCACAGCAATTTTCCACTCCTAACAGGCTCTGTGCTGGAAGGAGGGATCAATATGGTCATTAGCAGAGCTCTCACACAGTGGAGGGGAGGGGGGGGAGCTGGGGTGGAGGAGAACACAAGGTATGGCTGGCACAGAGCTCCTGGTGCCCTCCTACCCAGGCCAGAATGGGAGCAGACTACAGCTCAGCAAAAGACTCCATGAAGAGGTGGGAATGGCATCAGCCTTTCCACACCCAGTCCCTCTTCAATCTCTAGCAGGAGCATCTTGGGGACTTGTGGAGCAATCCCCATCTTCCTCCTGCCAATGGTCCTTTCTCACAGCTAAATAAGCACCAAATTGCCTGGTTTGGGTTGAACATTTTCTCATGGGCTGTCCACCTGCACCTCTGCTCTGCCCTGCCTTCTGCTCCTAGTGCCCTCCTAGCCAGGCCAGAATGGCAGCAGATCCCAGCTCAACAAGGAAGTCCATGAGGAAGTGGGAATGGCATCAACCTTTCCACAGCCAGTCCCTCTTCAATCTCTAGCAGGAGCATCTTGGGGACTTGTGGAGCAATCCCCATCTTCCTCCTGCCAATGGTCCTTTCTCACAGCTAAATAAGCACCAAATTGCCTGGTTTGGGTTGAACATGTTCCCATGGGCTGTCCTCCTGCCCTTCTTCTCTGCCCTGGTGAGGCTATATCTGCAGTCCTGGGTCCTGTTCCAGGCTCTCCACTTCAAGATAGAGAGGGAACTACTGGAGAGAGTCCAGCAGAGGTTCTGAAGATGCTGGGGGGGGCTGGAGCATCTCTCTGAGGAGGAAAGACTGAGAGCCCTGGGGCTGTTGAGCATGGAGAAGAGCAGACCCAGACAGGATCTGCTCACTGCTCAGCAAGAGCTAAACGGTAGGGGGGAAGAGGATGGGGCCAGGCTCTTGTCAGTGGTGCCCCAGTGATGGGACAAGGGGCAGTGAGTGCAAACTAGAACCCAGTTGGTTCCATCTGAAGATGAAAAGAAACTTCTTTGGTGTGAAAGTGTTGGAGCCCTGGAGCAGGCTGCCAGAGAGGTTGTGGATTGTCCTTGTTGTGCAGGTTCCAAATCCCCTGGCCATTGTGATGCTTAGCAAGCTGCTATGGGTGCCCCTGCTTTAGCAGGGAGGGTTGGACTGGATGACCTCCAGAGGCCCTTCCCAAACCTTACCATGCTGGCACTTGAGGATACACTGGAAGTATACAATGGACCACAGGCCAGTTAGAAGCCCTGCAGGTCCTGAAGGCAGGAGGGAGGGGATGAGAATAGCTGCTCCTAGTTGTAAGGCAAACAGGCAGATTAATTTAAAACTGGAGTAGTGGGGGGAAAAAATAAATTAATTAATTTTCCTTTTATTTTGGCTGCCTCGGGGCAGCCTCACCATGTGCACAGACAAGTTGTGCAGAATTCCTGCATGGCAATGCTCTTGCTGGCTCCTCCATGGTTATCATCCCAACCAGAAGAATCTGCCCTGCTCTTCCCTCCCTCCTGGGCTAACCAGGAGCAACAGCTCAGCCCAGCCCACCAGGGGAGGAACTGTTCTGCTTCTGCTCCAACTTCTCCATGAGCCTCCCCATCAGCAGGACCGCAGGGGTTGACCAGAGTTCAGAGCCTTGTTTGCCCCCCAGGCTTGAGCCCAACCTTGCAGCTCGAGTTCTGCAGGCAGGGGAAGGATTGAGAGGAACCACAGAGCATCATCCCTTGCCTGCTGCTGGGCTGGGTCTCCTTGAGCTTTCCCTGGCACCCTCTCCAATGTGGGGATGCTGTCCCAACTGGTAACACTAGAGCCAAGCCCTTCTCCTTCAAGTCCTTCCTGGCTGGTGACTTCCACCCAGAAATCTCAGAGGGATTTCTACTCTGTATCATAAAATCACAGAACTGTTTGGCTTGGAAAGGCCCCTCGAAGGTCTTCTTATCCAGCTACCAACTTCTTATCCAACTTCTGGGCACTTGCAGCCCAGAGAGCCAACCAGAGCCTGGGCTGCAGCAGAAGTGTGGTCAGCAGGTCGAGGGAGGTGATTCTCCCCCTCTCCTCTGCCCTGGTGAGACCCCACCTAGAGTACTAAATCTAATTCTGGAGCCCCTATTACAAGAGGGATGTGGACATGTGGGAAAGTATCCAGAGAAGGGCCAGGAGGATGCTCAGAGGGCTGCAGCACCTCTGCTATGAGGACAGACTGAAGGAGTTGGGGCTGCTCAGTTTGGAGAAGAGGAGGCTTCCAGGTGACCTTCTTGTGGCCTTCCAGGATCTGAAGGGAGGCTACAAAAAAAGCTGGGGAGGGACTTTTTAGGTTATCAGGTAATGACAGGACTAGGGGGAATGGAGCAAAGCTGGAGGTGGCAGATTCAGATTGGACATGAGGAGGAAGTTGTTCATCATGAGAGTGGTGAGAGCCTGGAATGGGTTGCCCAGGGGAGTGGTTGGGGCCACATCCCTGGAGGTGTTTGCAGCCAGGCTGGCAGAGGCTGTGGGCAGCCTGCTGTAGGGTAGGGTGTCCCTGGGCATGGCAGGGGAGTTGGAACTAGATGATGCTTGTGGTCACTTCCAACTCTGACTGATTCTATGATTCTACCCTTGGAGTCAGCAGAGACACCTCCAGGTTGCTTAGGGCCCAATCCAGCCTTACCGTGAATGTCTTCAGGGATGGGGTCTCAACCACATATCTGGGCAACCTCTTACAGATTTTTCCACATAATCACAGAATGGTTTAGGTTGGAAGGGACCTCAAAGATCATCCAGTTCCAACCCCTCTGCCATAGGCAGGGACATCTCCCACTAGATTTCACCAACCTCTTTGTGAATAACTTCCTCCTGTTTTCCAATATCCCCTCAGTATCCTACCTCCCAGGAGTAAAACCTTCACATGGAAGTGTAGCACCAAGAGCAGAAGTCCAGACCTTGCCCTGGCTCAGCAATTCCCATCAAAAATGAGCCCTACCAGCTCCCCTCTCACCATCCAACTTGCCTTCTGGCACCTCCTACCCAAACTGCCACAAGAACCCTGGGATGAGAAGGTCTGTGAATGATCCCACAGCCTGGTCTTTGTCAGGGTCTGAAGACCCCAGATTCAGATATCCTGGTTTGGGGGGTTTTTTTGTTGTTTTTTTTCCCCACCAGTCCTGGCAAATATCAAGAAAGATCAAGCCCTGAAGAGATTCAACCACAACCACCTCAGGAAACGGAGGACAAAGCAAAGCCCACAGTGTCCATGTCCTTGGCTTGTGCTTTATCCTCTCAAGCAGCCACCTCCTCCCCTTCCAAACCCACTGCTTTGAGCCACATCCAGGAGCCAAACATCTCTCCCAGCCTTTTGAATCCAAAACATCAGGATGGATTATCCTAACCACAGGTGGTTTGTTTTGTTGTTTTTTTTTTTCCTTTTCTTGCAACACTCAAAATTATTTATGGTGGTGGTGATCTTCTAATTGTCCCAGTGATCTGATAAGTGGAAAGGGTGGGTCAGAGGAATTCTTGGCAGAGTGCAGCTGGGAAGGGCATCAGATGCTGCTCCTTGAGAGCCCTCCCTGTTGGAGGTGATAACGGTCTGAGGCTCCTGCCCTCAGTCCCTGGGGAACTCCAGGGGGTTGGAAACTGCCCTGAGTGAAAATTTCTCTGAGCTTGTAAAGACCATAGAATCATAGAATGGTTTAGGTTGGAAGGGACTTCAAAGCTCAGCCAGTTTCAACCTCCTGCCATAGGCAGGGACACCTCCCTCTAGAACAGGTCGCTCAAGACCTCATCCAACCTGGCCTTGAACACCTCCAGATGCAGCCCATGGATGGATCTAGGACTTGCATGATATCCTTCACAGACCTTTACCACATGGTACTCAACGAGAGTGGAAGAAAATGCAACCTCCATCTTCCCCTGGGCTGTTAACAAGGACTAACATCACTGCTCAGGACAAAGTCATCCTCAAACCATCGCAACAACCCTCCCTGGAGAAAAGTCAGAGCTGTTTTGAGGAGCAACCTCATGTTTCCTCCTCTGCTGTGGTCATTTTTGGGAGGATGATGGGCAGGTGAAGCATGAGGAACTTTGGCTGTTGAGCATCTCATGTCCAGGAGGATGCCACCAAGGGGGCACCACGGGCAGGGAAAGCATCTGCTGTTGGGTGTCTCTTGTTCAGGAATGTTGCAGCACAGGGCACTGGATAGATGGAGGGAGGCTGGTGTGGGTTTGTTCATCTGGAGATGCATTGGGATGACCACCTGGAGACCAGTGCCAAGTGGTGTCCCTCAGGGGTCAGTGCTGGGCCCAATGCTGTTGAACATCTTAGTTAGTGATGTGGACAGAGGAATCAGTGCACCCTCAGCAAGTTTGCAGATGACACCAAGCTGTGTGGCACAGGTGATTTGCTAGAGGGCAGGGATCCATCCAGAGGGACCTGAACAGGCTGCAGAAGTGTGCCCAGGCCAACCTCATGAAATTCAACAAGGCCAAGTGTAAGGTCCTGCACCTGGGTGGGCACAATCCCAAGCACAACTCCAGGCTGGGTGGGGAGTGGCTGAGAGCAGCCCTGGAAAAGGACCTGGGGGTGTGGGGTGATGAAAAGCTCAAGATGAGGCTGCAGTGTGAGTGCAGCCCAGACAGCAACTGTGTGCTGGGCTGCAGCAAGAGCAGTGTGGGCAGCAGGGCATGGGAGGGGATCCTGCCCCTTTACTCTGCTCTCCTCAGACCCCACCTGCAGTACTGTGTGCAGTTCTGGAGCCCCCAGCACAAGAAGGACATGGAACTGCTGGAGAGAGTCCAGAGGAGACCACCAAGATGCTGAGAGCGCTGCAGCAGCTCTGCTATGAGGACAGGCTGAGAGAGTTGGGGCCCTGCAGCCTGGAGAAGAGAAGGCTTCCAGGAGACCTTATAGTAGCCTTCCAGTATCTGAAGGAAGCCTACAGGAGGGCTGGGGAGGGACTATTCACAAGGTCTTGTAATGACAGGATGAGGAGGAATGGGTTTAAACTGGCAGAGAGGAGATTGAAACTGGATGTTAGGAGGAAGTTGTTTGCAGTGAGGGTGGTGAGACACTGGCACAGGTTGCCCAGGGAGGTTGTGTGTGCTCCCTCCCTGGAGGTGTTCAAGGCCAGGTTGGATGATGCCTTGAGCGACCTGTTCTAGTGGGAGGTGTCCCTGCCTATGGCACAGGGGACCTGATTCTATGATTTAAACCTGATTCATGTCATCCAGAAGATAAAATGAGATCAACCAGGTTCCTGGGAGCTTTGTTAAGCACCTCCAGGGATGGTGACTCCACCACCTCCCTGGGCAGCCCATTCCAATGCCAATCACTCTCTCTGTCATGAACTTCCTCCTAATATCCAGCCTATACCTCCCCTGACACAACTCGAGACTGTGTCCCCTTATTCTGTTGCTTGTTGCCTGGCAGAAGAGACCAACCCCACCTGGCTACAATCTCCCTTGTAGAGAGCAATGAGGTTACCCCTGAGCCTCCTCCTCTCCAGGCTGCACACCCCCAGCTCCCTCAGCCTCTCCTCATAGGGCTGTGCTCCAGGTGTTGGGCTAGATGATATTAAGGTCACTTCCAACCAAACCAGGCTGGAATTTCATGACTTTGTCAAAAGCCCAGGGGCAGCAGAGGACAGGAGGATGTGGGGGGAGGGGAAGGGGGCAGCTGGTCCTCAGGGCACGGCATCCACTCAGGCTCAAGTAGGATCTCAAAGGCTGTGGATGTTGAAGTGGAGATGACATCTTGAGAAGGTTCAGAAAGGAGCAATGAAGCTGGTGAAGGGTCTAGAGCAGAGGTTTTGTGAGAGCAGTTGAGGGACCTGGGGTTGCTCAGCCTTGAGAGAAAGAGGCTGAGGGGAGACCTTCTGGCTCTCTACAACTCCCTGAAGGGAGGTTGGAGCCAGGTGGGGGTTGGTCTCTTCTCTCTGGTCACAAGAGATAGGACAAGAGGAAACAGACTCGAGTTGCCTCAGGGGAGCTTTAGGCTGAACATCAGTAAAAAATTCTTCCCTGAAAGGCTTCTCAAGCATGGGAAAAGGCTTGTATCCCCACATCTGGAGGGGTTTCAAAGAGGCAGAGATGTGGTACTGGGGGACATGATAGAGTTCGAGAATGGTTGGACTCCATGATCTTAAAGGGCTTTTCTAACCAAAACCATTCTGTAACTGGATGATTCCAGTCTATAATTCCATGATTCTAGGATTCTATGGCCCTGCTGTAGCTGACCAGACAAATGAGGCAGGAGGTATAGAGCACCAACAATGATACCCAAGGCTTCCCCAACCAGTACCCTGGAGCCAGAAGCAATCCCAGCACTATCTTGCCTTCCCAGAAAGGGAAACACCAAAAGGTTAAGGGTAGGTTGTTTGGAAGAACAAAAGTGATAAAAATCAAAAGCATTTCTGTAGCTGAGAGGGAGCCTTTAGAAGGTTCTGAAGCATTTCCTTCCTGCAGCCCTTCTTTTGTTCTTCTGCCTATTGCCCTGGTGGGACCGGGGAGGGGGTGGGGGGTCAAGGGCTTGTTCCATCCCGGAGCTGAGCTGGGTTCTCACCAAAAACAATAGCAGGAGAGGGCAGCTTTAGCTGCACACCAGGAACAATTCCCCCCCTCGCCTCCCCCCACCCCAAATTCTTCTCCTTGGAAATCCTTCCCTGGATATTTCCCTTCCCACCGCGGTTGAGCACCGGGATCCTGCTCGCTGGCTTTTAATGCTGGCTCACACAGATATTAAAGCCAAGAAGTTAAGTGGTGCATAATTAGGGCATTGTAGTTGCTAATTATAATCCCACAATGAAATCAGAGCTTTGCAAGGGTGGCCACAAAGAGCTGATGGGTTTGGAGCTGGCTCATTCCTAACCCCGTGTGGAATTTCTCCTTGAAAGCCATGAGAACTCCGTAAGGAGGTTTGGGAGAAAGGCAGAGGTTAATAAAAATACCTCTCCAACCCCAGCAGCCTCCTCCCAGTCAGCCTGTCCAGCAGCTGGGATTGAAGAGCCTTTGGTGAAGCGAATGTTACAGAGCTGGCACATGGCACAACCAACACCCCAGCATCACCAAGTACAGCATGGATCTGGATCAGTCCTCTACTGGTGCCTGTCAAACACCTCAGCATTGCTGAGCCCAGCATGGATCTGGATCAGTCCTCTACTGGTGCCCATCAAGCACCTCAGCATTGCTGAGCCCAGCATGGACCTAGATCAGTCCTCTACTAGTGCCCATCAAGCATCTCAGCATTGCTGAGCCCAGCATGGACCTAGATCAGTCCTCTACTGGTGCCCATCAAGCACCTCGGCATTGCTGAGCTCAGGAGGGATCTGCATCGGTCCTCTACTGGTGCCTGTCAAACACCTCAGCATTGCTGAGCCCAGCATGGATCTGGATCAGTCCTCTACTTGTGCCTATCAAGCATCCCAGCATAGCCAAACCCAGCATATATTTGGATCAGTCCACGGAGCATCCTGGAGTAGCTGAGTCCAGCATGGATCTAGATATGGATCAACTTTCTGCTGATGCCCTTTGAGCATCCCAATGTAGCCAAGCCCTGCACAGACCTGGATCAGTCCTCTGTGTGTGCCCATCAAATATCCTGGCACATCCAAGCCCAGCAAGGATCTGGGTGCAGATCAGTCCTCTACTTATGCCTATTGAGCAAGTCAGTGTAGACAAGCACATGGGGATCTGAATGTGGATCAACCCTCTACTGAAGCCCATCAAGCATTCCAGCATAGCTGAACCCAGCATTGATCTGGGTGTTGCTCAAGCCTCTGCTGATGCCCATCAGCATCCCAGCATAGCTAAGCCCATCACAAATCTGAATGTGGGTCAGTCCTCTGTTGATGCTCATCAAACATTCCAGTACCATCAAGTCCTCACAGATCCAGAAGTAGATCAGCTCTCTGCTGAGGCCCATCAGCATCACCAAGTACTCATAGATCCAGAAGTAGATCAGCTCTCTGCTGATGCCCTTCAACATCACCAAGTGCTCATGGATCCAGAAGCAGATCAACTCTCTGCTGATGCCCTTCAACATCACCAAGTGCTCATGGGTCCAGAAGTAGATCAGCTCTCTGATGATTCCCATCAGCATCGCCAAGTGCTCATGGATCCAGAAGCAGATCAACCCTCTGCTGATGCCCATCAGCATCCCAGCATCACCCAGTGCCCATGGATCCAGAAGCAGATCAACTCTCTGCTGATGCTCAGAGCAAAAGCAAGCCAGAGCTCCTCTCCCCACCATTTCAGCCTGGATCCATGCCTAGGATGAGGAGGGATCCTCATCCCTCTCAGCAGCAGCCTAATCAGGCTGTCCTCTTTCTCTCCTGGGTGTTGATTTATGAGGTAATTTGTTTCTCCTCCGTGGTGCTGGGCAGCTTGTCACCCCTCTAATGGGATGATGGAAGCTCGAGCTGCAGACAGCAGGCGTTAAAAGCGACACAAATAGGACCCATCTAAACCTGATGACCAAAAATCGATTGGGAGCAATTTTTGTGCTTTTGGGTTTGCCTGGGAAAAGAAATATGAAGGGAAAAAAAAAAAAAGAAGACCAAAAATTACAGAGATTCACTGGGGCCTGACTCCTGAATGGAGCGGGGATAGTGGAGGGTGCTGGGATGTGACAGGGTTGGTCCTCTGCCTGATAGGAAACAGTCCCAATGCAGAGGGAGCTCAGTGTGGCTTCTACCCTGGAGACTGAGGAAGAGAAGGCTCCAGGGAGACCTTCTGGTGGCCTGTCAGTGCTTAAAGGAGCCAAAGAGAAAGCTGGGGACAGTCTTTTGAGCAGGGCTCGTTGTGACAGGGGAAGGAGTGGCGGTTTGAACCAGGAAGGAGATCCAGGTCAGAGAAGGAAGAAGTTTTTGACACTGAGGGTGGCTAGCCCAGCTAGCCCAGGCTGCCCTGTATCCATTGCAGGTTGATGGTTAGACTCAGCGATCTTAGAGGCCCTTCCCAACCCAAACAATTCTACCATTCTGTGATTCTACCCTCGGCTATCCCCTGAAGGGTCTGCAGCAGGTTCCTCAGTGTCAGTGGGGTGCTCGTTAAAGCCTGCCCCAGAAACCACAGCGTGCTCTAATTCCCACTGTAATTCATATTTATGAAGGTAATTAACCAGCTCAGGTAGCTGTGCTGGTGAGCAGCATGAATCACCAGACCAGGGAGCAGAGCCAGAGTCAGCTGTCTACAGCAGGGTGGGACCTGGAGGGATGCAACCAGTGAGCCCCACCGTGCTCAAGCTTCTAACATCCTTTTGCAACCCCCCAGCTTGTCCCAGCATCCAGTGTCCCTTGTGTCCCATGGTCAAGCCTCTGCTGCCAGACTGGGGGATTGGATTGGGTCAACAGCTGAGTGGGATGTGGGTTGATATCCATCACTATGGTCAAGCTTCAAACATCCTTTTGTAACCTCCCAGCTTGTCCCAGCATCCAGTGTCCCTTGTGTCCCTTGTGTCCCTTGACCTTGTGTCCTGTGGTCAAGCCTCTGCTGCTGGACTGGGGGAACGGATTGGGTCAACAGCTGAGTGGGATAAGGGTTGATATCCATCACCGTGGTCAAGCTTCAAACATCCTTTTGTAACCTCCCAGCCTGTCCTAGCGTCCAGTGCCCCTTGTGTCCCCTGTCCCAGTGTCTCTGCTGCTAGACACAGGGATTGGATTGGGTCAACAGCTGAGTGGGATGGGGGTTGATATCCATCACCTCTCCCTTGGCCATTGCAGCAGCCTGAGCCGGGGCAATAGAGATGGAAGACAGATTGGGAAGCTGCAGGTACGTCCGGGCCGTGGAGCTGCACCCAGGATCTCCCACACTGATAACCATCGGCTGCCAGGGCGCGTCCCACACCAGCAGCTCAAAGGGGATTAGGAGAGATGTGCTGCTGGATCCTAGGATGGGGATGCGAGCAGGGCTCATCCCATCGTCGCTGGCAAGGCCGGGGTTGTTTTTCAGGAGGTTTGGATCCACTCCTGGAGATAAGGATCTGCCCCAGCCCTCGCTGAGGCAGCTGGCACACCCTGCCCGGGAACGGCCCCGCACCTCCATTCTCAGCTCCCCCAGACCAACCACTGCGGCAACTCCGTTTGGTGCCCCTCGTTCCAAGAAGGACAGTCAGGAGTTGGAGTGGCTCCAGAGAAGGGTCCGTAGAACAGGTCTGGTGAGGAGCAGCTGAGGGAACTGGGCTTGTTTAGTCTGTAGAAAAGGAGGTTGAGGGGAGACCTCTCTACAGCTCCCTGTGAAAGGAGGTTGGAGCTAGGTGGGGGTTGGTCTCCTCTCCCACGGAACAAGCGACAGGACAAGAGGAAACAGCCTCGGGTTGCCCCAGGGGAGGTTTAGGTTGGATATTAGGGAAAATTTCTTTCCTGCAAGAGTGGTCAGGCATTGGAACAGGCTTCCCAGGGAGGTGGTGGAGTCACCATCCCTGGAGATGTTCAAGAAATGGGTGGCCATAGAACCCTGGGACATGGTTTAGTGGCCATGGTTGCGTTAGGTCAATGGTTGGACCTGCTGATCTTAGAAGTCTTTTCCAAGCAAAACAATTCTGTGATCCTATACTTATTCCACCCAAGGGTTGTTCCAGTTGTCCATTCCTCCAGATCCATGTGGGATAACACTGCCAGAGGAACCCCTAAAGAAGCTAGTTTGAGTTTTGGGTCCACCCAGAGCTGGGGGTGGGGATCTCTAAAGAAGCAGCGCAAGGGCAAGAGGAGCATGTCACGCACAGGAGAAAAAAAAAAAAAGAAACACACACCTTAATGAAGCCAACCAAAAGAACCCAAAGTTAATGAGCAGGCTGGAAATCATCAGCCAAAACCTGTTTTGGCTGGGGGTTGCCGCCCTGACGTGCCAGACAAGGCCGGGAGCTCCGGGGGAGGAGGATGCTGCCCCGGGGCTGCTTTGGAAGATGAAACAGGGTTTTGTAAATACGCGTCTGTGCCCAGGGCTGGTTGAGGCCAGGATGGTTCAACCGCTCTGCTCCTTGGGGTGGAAGGAGCTCCAACTCCAGCTCAGTTCACCCTGACTCACTCCCTCCACTCCTCTCCAAGCAAAAGGTGCCTGAACCCTGCCCGCTGCACGTTTGCGCCCAACCCGACGCAGGCTTCCGAGCGCCTGAAAAATACCAAGGGAGAAAAAAAAAAAAAAAAAAA
>VWZI01005221.1:98068-124557 GCA_013396835.1 Psilopogon haemacephalus
CACAAAGGGAATACGCAAGCTTTTTGTTGCTTTTTTTTTTTTTTAACCTCTTTTTGGTTGGGTTTTTTTTTTTTTCCCCTCTCTCTCTCTTTCTTGTTCCCCTTGTTATTATTTTTATTAGCCTCTCCGCTTTGGCTGCGGGGCCTCTCGCGGAGAACGAAGTGTGGTGTGGGTGTTCGCGGCTGCTGGCACTTCCCCGGCTCCAGCAAGAAATGCCAATTACTAATTTCATGGAGATAAGGCATTCTGAAAAGGGAAGGGGGTGGTGAAGAACACCACACACACANGATTGCTCAGTTTGGCAGCCAAACAAGGGCATGGCTGCAGGTGAAGCTGAGATGTAGAGCACAGAATTGCTTTGGTTGGAAAAGGCTTCCAAGATGATCGAGTCTGACTGTCAGCCCAAGACCACCATGACCATTAAACCGTGCCTTGAGATCATAAATCAAGGAATGGTTTGGGTTGGAAGGGACTTTAAAGAGCATCCAGTTCCAACCCCTCTGCTATGGGCAGGGACACCTCCCACTAGAGCAGGTTGCTCAAGGCCTCGTTCAGCCTGGCCTTGAACACCTCCAGGGACAGAGCATCCACAGCCTCCCTGAGTAACCTGTTCCAGTGCCTTGTACAGGTGCGAGGGGGCACTCTACACGGGTCCTGCACCAAGCTGTGGGCATTCTCCCCATTCCTCTGAGCCCCGAACCCAGCAGTGGAACCACAAGTGGCAGAATCTCACCACCTCCCCACCATCACGAGGCGATGCCCATCCGGGTTCCTTCCCCTTTATCTGGCTCCCACAGCTCCGTAAACACCAAGGGCATGGGTTGGGGAGGGGAAAAAAGAATGGCGCAGGGAATTAATCTGGGTGTAGTTTGCATTTTTATTGCTCTAGCCTCAGATTCCAGCCTACAGAAAAGGTTTCGAAAAGGATTAGATGCCATAAAACCTTTAATAATCCTCCCACATCTTACGTTTAATTATTGTTTTTACACATGCAGAGCCAACATGCCTGTAGCGAGCAATCAAGTATCACATGCCACTCCTCCTGCATTTCTCCTCTCCTGGGTGTCTCCAGGAGGTATTAAAGGCAGCACCCAGCTTTCATCCCCGCCCGGACTGGGAGCTCTCCACCTCCTCCTCCAACCCACTCCTCCCCCTCCAAAAACACAGCCCTATATAAGAAGATCTCAAGTGCAGGCAGGCTGTGTCGCCCAGGAAGGAGCAACCAGCCTGGAGAGGGCGTGGATGCCATCCACCTTGCTGCCCTTGGCTTGGATGGATGCCTGGTTCCAGCGTAGGGTGTTGGGTGGGGGAAGCAGGCTCCTCATCCTCACCGGAGCTGCTGAAGTCACTCTTGGCTGGGAATTGAAATTCCTCGTCTTCAAGACAGAGCTGCCTGGTTGAAGGAACATGTTGCTAATTTGGTGCCATCAAAATGGATCTGAAGGGGGCCCACAAATGTAGGCTTCTTAGGCTATCAGTGACAAGACTAGGGGGAATGGAGCAAAGCTGGAATGGAGCACCTCTGCTAGGAGGACAGACTGAAAGAGTGGGGGCTGTTCAGTTTGGAGAAGAGGAGGCTCCCAAGTGACCTTCTTGTGGCCTTCCAGTGTCTGAAGGGGCCTACAAAAAAGCTGGGGAGGGAATTTTTAGGCTATCAGGGAGTGACAGGACTAGGGGGAATGGAGCAAAGCTGGAGGTGGGGAGATTCAGATTGGAGGTGAGGAGGAAGATCTTCACCATGAGAGTGGTGACACCATGGAACAGGTTGCCCAGGGAGGTAGCTGGAGGGTTTAAGGCCAGGCTGGATGAGGCTGTGGGCAGCCTGCTCTAGGGTAGGGTGTCCCAGGACATGGCAGGGGGGTTGGAACTAGATGATCCTTGTGGTCCCTTCCAACCCTGACTGATTCTGTGATTCTATGAAGATAGCTGCTGCTTCTCTGGGGAAGAAAATAAACCAGACCTTTTAATCAGGGTGTGGTGTTGTGTTTTTTGTTTGTTTGTTTGTTTTTTTTTTTCCACCTCAACAGCTTCTCCTCAAGCTCATCAGCCAATGAAAGATTTCACATCCCTGGATGTATTCGAGGTCAAGTTGGATGAGGCTCAGAGAAACCTGCTCTAGTTGATGTCCCTGCTGATTGCAAGGGGTTGGACTAGACGGCCTTGAAGGTCTCTTACAACCCCTAAATGGTCTGTAACTGTGATTCTGAGAAGGGGGTTCAGAGAAGGGCTACAAAGCTGGTGAAGGGTCTGGAGAACAGGTCAGATGAGGTTTACTCTGGAGAAAAGGAAGCTAAGAGGAGACCTTCTGGCTCTCTATACCTCCATCAAAAGAGGTTGGAGCCAGGTAGTGGTTGGTCTCTTCTCCCAAGCAGCAAGCAATAGGACAAGAGGAAGTGGCATCAAGTTGCCCCAGGGAAGGTTAAGGTTGGAGATGAGGAACAATTTCTTCCCCTTCAGGGTTGTCAAGCCCTGGCCCAGGCTGCCCAGGGCAGTGGTGGAGTCCCCATCCCTGGAGGGCTTTCAAAGCTGTGAAGATGTGTTGCTGAGGGCCAGGGTTTGGTGGTGACCTGCCAGTGCTGGGGGTCACGGTTGATGATCTGAAAGGTCTCTTCCAACCTGAACAGTTGTGTGATTCTATGATTAGGCTCCTGATGCACTGCCTGGGTTTGTCTGCTGCTATTATTATTATTATCATGATGAGGATGATTATTGTTGTCATATTATTGTTATTACGATCATTATTATTATTGTTATAACTATCATCATCTTTATTATTATTATTGTAAGTGATGCCTCCCCTGATTGCCTGCAGTGCAGCTCGGTGAGGGCATGATTTATGCCCAGTTATGTCTGGGCTGGGGGGAGCCAGCTGAGGCCAGAAGCAGCTTTTCTACTCCCACACTTGGCAGCTGCTCCTCTGGGACAATTTGGGTTTTATCCAGCAAATCCTTGTTTCTTTAGGAACTGTCCCCATTTTTACCCTAACCCAGTGGTGAGCTGGGTTGCTCTCAGTGTGGTCGTCTTCAATTCCCTCCCAGGATTGAGAGGATGTTCAGGAGCTGATACCCAAAAGCATAGAATCATGGAATGTTTGGGGTGGGAAGAGACATTTAAAGGTCATCTAATCTGAGTCCATGTAGTGAGTAGGGACATCAGCTAGATAATCCAGTATCTGAAAGGGGCCTACAGGAAGGATGAGGAGGGATCATTCACAAGGTCTTGTAATGACAGGACGAGGGGGAATGGGTTTAAACTGGCAGAGGGGAGATTGAAACTGGATGTTAAGAGGTAGTTCTTTGCAGTGAGGGTGGTGAGACACAGGCACAGGATGCCCAGCGAGGTTGTGGCTGCTCCTTCACTGGAGGTGTTCAAGGCCAGATTGGATGAGGCCTTGGGCAATTTATTCTTGTGGGAGGTGTCCCTGCCTATGGCACAGGGGGGTTGGAACTGGCTGATCTTTGAGGTCCCTTCCAACCTAAACCATTCTGTGATTCTATGATTTTGTCCTGATGGGGACAACCTTTTGAGCATGACCTGTTGTGACAGAAGAAGAGGTGATGGTTTAAAGTACAAGAGGGAGATTCAAAGTAGCAAGAACGGAGAAATCTTTGGTACTGAGGCTGCCCAGAGTGGTGGGAGATGCTCCATATAATCATAGAATCATAGAATGGTTTAGGTTGGAAGGGACCTCAAAGCTCATCCAGTTCCAACCCTATGCCATAGGCAGGGACACCTCCCACTAGAACAAGTCGCTCAAGGCCTCATCCAACCTGGCCTTGAACACCTCCAGGGAGGGAGCAGCCACAACCTCCCTGGGCAACATGTTCCAGTGTCTCACCACCCTCACTGCAAACATCTTCCTCCTAACAATGGTCCATCCCTGGGACCATTGCAGGTCAGGTTGTTTGGGGCTCTGATCAACCCGCTCTAGCTCTAGCTGTCCCCTGCCGACTGCGGGGGGTGGGGTGGGCTGGCTGACCTTTCAAGGTCCTTTCCCACCCAAACCAGTCTGTTTTGACCTTAGCCACACTGGTGACCGAAAGAGTTAAGGAGGCTGGTGGCCAGAGGAAGCCCATCTGGGCTAAGGAAGGCCAGGCAGAACAATCAGTCATTTATATTGGTCAGGAGCAGCATCCCATTAAAACGTCGCCCTCCGAGTTGTGTGCACATGGTGAAAACCAGAGCGTCCAGCTCCCAGCCAGACAAAGGGAAGCTTGTGCTCCTCAGATGTTTTATTCATGCGTAGCCTTGAAGAACAAACAAGCCCAACTATGCTGCTGGCCTGGGCTTGATGCTGCCCTGCCTTTGTGCTCTGTGGCTGGAGAGACAGGAATTGCAAAGAGAAGCTGGAGTGGGAATTGTGCAGAGGAGCCGGAGCGGGTATTGCAAAGCCAGGCTGCAGCCCTCCCCACCGGGTAGGTCTTGTTGCTCGGCCAGCAGAGTGACTTCTCCAACCTGCCCCAGCTTTGCTCCAAGCAGGCTGCTTCGCCACTCAGAAATCACAGAATTGGCAGGGTTGGAAGGCACCTCAAAGATCATCCAGCTCCAACCTCCCTGCCATGGGCAGGGGCACCTGACACTAGATCAGGAAATCACCAGATTTCCCCCATTTCCCTAGGCTTTTGCACTTTTTGACCTCAGGAATCAGTGGCTCAGCTCAGGACCAGCTCTTGGCCTCTCCATCATCACTGCTGAGCCCAGCCTGGAGCAGCAATCCCCAATGAGGACAGATTCAGAGACTGAACTGGATGATCTTTGAGGGTCCTTTCTCACCTGCTCCAACCTGTGAATCTGTCCTCGTTGGGGATTGCTGCTCCAGGCTGGGCTCAGCAGTGATGATGGAGGGGCCAAGTGCTGGTGCTGAGCTGAGACACTGATTCATGAGCTAAAAACATGCAAAAGACTTCGAGCCTGATCTTGAATGGTGGCACAGGGATGGTTCCTCTTCTCCCAGCCCAGTAAGGAAAGGCCACCTGCAAACATAACAATAATGGAAGAGTCAGAGTTAGCCTCACCCTGATCAGTTCTAATTAAATATTAACACCTCCTCGATCTTCCTCTAATGCTCCATTTAATCTGAATGTTTGTCTGATTTTCATCCTGGGCAGAGGGTTAACCAGCCTGGACACACGTGGGCTTGGGCCATAGCTGCTGCAAGCAGAGCTGGAAGGACAGCTCCATACACAAATGACCAAAGTCAGCTGCTGGAATTGTTAGGAATGAAGATAAAACTTCATGATTTAGGCTGCTTGGAGCAGGTGAGGTCTGTACCTGGTCACCCCAAACTGGGGGTGGCATCACCCCAGCCCCGCTTACTGAGATGGGGCAGATACAATCCTGTGACAGGGACATGGGCATCTTGGGGGACATTCTGAGTGGAACATGGGTGTCTCAGGGTGGGGGATATGGACATCTTGAGGTGGGGGACATGAGTGTCTCAGGGTGGGGGCATGGACATCTTGAAGTGGGGGACATGGGTGTCTCAGGGTGGGGAACATGGACATTTTGAGGTGGGGGACATGGACGTCTCAGGGTGAGGAATATGGATATATTGAGGTGGTCGACATGGACATCTCAGGGTGAGGGCCGTGGATATCTTGAGGTGGGGGACATGCATGTCTAGAGTTGAGAAGCATGACTGTCTTGGAGTGAGTGACACAGGCATTACAGGGGAGTGGGCATCGATGGGCCAGTGATCAGTACATGGGTGTCTTAAGGAGGTCCAGGTGGGCTGGCAAAGCTGGGAATGTCCCACCCCACATGAAAACCCATCCCGAGGTGTGGGGCAGCAGGGAAGGAGCAAACTGGGGAGGGCAGTGGGGTGGATTCACCCCCAAGAGGCAAAGTAGGCAAAGTCTGAGAGATGTCACCAATCTCCATCCCCATCTCCGTTCCCATCTCCACCCAGTCCTGAGCTCTCAGCACTGTGCGATGACTCATGGTGCAGGAAGACCCTGTCACCCATGGCAAAGCCAGACCAAACCCAGCAGCCAAGAGCTGGCCATGCAATGCTCCTGTCCGTGTGTGACTTGGTGTTCCTCCTCAAAACTTTGTTCTTCAGAATCCACATCCCACGCAACATGATCATCCCAGCCTTATCCTGTGTTCCTCAACCCACGTTGTCCTACCAAGCTTCTCCAGGAACACACACACACACACGCACACAGCTCCACAGCCACTTGAAGAACAGTCAGTGATGCATGAGTAATGGGGCTGCTTAATCCCTTCCAAAAATCACGATAACCCCTGAAGGATCTGCCAGTTGAGGAAGATGTTAGCGTGGAAGGCGTGCAGCAAGCAGAGCTGCTGCCAGAAATACCAGAGGAATTAGCAAATTGGGTTGCAGTTCTCAAGTGAAACCATCTACTGAGGCTGGACTGTTCCTTCTTGTAATCCTCTGTCATCAGCACATCGAACTGTGTCAGAGGCAGGCGGCGTGGTGAGCCCCAGGGCTGGTTCTGTGGGCAGAAGACTCATCATCCCTTGCCCAACGTTATTTGCAAGTCAGGTGTCTTTCTTTCGCCGTGTTGTAACTGCTGAAGGACTGGGAATGCCTGACTAAGCAGCTGTCTGCTGCTGAGGTGCGCCAAGCTCACGCAGATCCCATCCCATTGGCTTATCTCCTCCCGCCAGACACCTGAGAGAGGGAGATGAGGTGAGATGGTGTTTGCTTGGGCAAGTGTTGGGGTAGAGGTAGAGAAAGGTTGAAGTGAGTCCAGAGGAAGGCCATGAAGATGCTCAGAGAGCTGGGGCAGGTCTGCTATGAGGACAGGCTATTTGAGTTGGGGCTTTTCAGCCTGGAGAAGAGAAGGCTTCAAGGAGACCTTATAACAACTTTCCAGTATCTGAAAGGGGCTTACAGGAAGGCTGGGGAGGGACTATTCACAAGGTCTTGTAATGACAGGATGAGGGGGAATGGATTTAAACTGGCAGAGGAGAGATTGAAACTAGATGTTAGGAGGAAGCTGTTTGCAGTGAGGGTGGTGAGACACTGTAATGGGTTGCCCAGGGAGGTTGTGTCTGCTCCCTGCCTGGATGTGTTCAAGGCCAGGCTGGATGAGGCCTTGAGCAACCTGTTCTAGTGGGAGGTGTCCCTGCCTATGGCACAGGGGGACTGGAACTGGATGAGCTTTGACGTCCCTTCCAACCTAACCCTTTCTATGATTCTATGATCTACTCTTTTCCCCTCCATTGTAGCTGCCCAAGAAGAACTGAGGGATCATAGAATTATAGAATGGTTTAGGTTGGAAGAGACCTCAAAGATCATCCAGTTCCAACCCCCTACATACACAGGGACACCTCCCACTGGAACATAGTATGGTTTGAAGTGGAAGGGACCTTAAAGATTATCTAGTTCAACCCCCCTGCCATGGGCAGGGACACTTCCCCCTAGACCAGGTTGCTCAAGGCCTCATCCAGCCTGGTCTTAAACGCTTCCAAGTATGAGGCACCCCTAAGTTCTCTGGATGACCTATTTCCTCATTGGAAAGAACTTCCTCCTAATGCCCAACCTAAATCTCTGCTGCTCTAGTTTAAAACCACTGTCCTTTGTTCTGCCACTACAGGCCCAAACCTGGTGTAGAAAGAGGTTTCCTTTGAACTTCAGGAAATGAACAGCTTTGCTTTGGCAGTGATGGAGCACTGGACCAGGCTGGACCATGGGCAGGGGCAACCTATTCCAGCCTAATCTAGGGTAGGGTGTCCCTGCCCATGGCAGGGGGGTTGGAACTAGATGAGCATTGTTGTCTCTTCCAACCTTGACTGATTCTATGATTCTACTCACAGAGCTTGTGGAGTCTCCTTCTTTGGAGGCTTAAAAACCTTAGTTGAACACATGCCTGGGCAACCTGCTGTGGGTGACCCTGCTTTTGCAGCAGTGTTAGACTAGGTGGTCTCCAGAAGCACCTTCCAACCCCCACCGTTTTGTGATTCTGTGAAGGAAGCTTAGAAAGAAGGCGTAGCAACTCCCAGGCGAGGGAAGCGTTGGCCTCCGCAACCAAGAACATGAGGAGTTCAGCTGGGGGTTGTGTCAGAGCTGCTGACACGCAAAGCTTGCCTGCCAGCCTATCGCTGTGGCCACTGTATCACATCCCAACCTCCTCCTCCTCCCCAGGAGCTCACCTGTCTCTGCCTCCAACCCCCTTCGAGACCTGCAGCTCTTTTTGGAGATGAGTTGCCCTTCTCTCGGGGCTTAGGAGGAGGGAGGGTGCGTGGTGGAGCGTTGCCTCACCGCCTCTTGTGCAACCCGGTTGCAGAGCCCATATTATTTCGTGATGGTATCTCACACCACTTGAGATGCAGTATGGCTCAGAGGAACCGTTGACTACATTTTTTCCAGGTCTTTGATGTGCCAGCGAGGACTCGTTTCTGTTTCACAGCCATTAAAGCTGGGTGGAAATCATTAGGCGACCCGAAACGTGGGGCTCCTTCCTTCGTCGGTGCTGCTCTGCTTCCAGGCTGGGTGTTGCAACCCGTCAGGTGAGGAAAAACAACCTCCCAACCCTGCTGAACCATTCTGGAGGAAGCAGGCATAGCTGAACCAAGTGGCTCCGAGGTCAAGGATCGAGGACTGAATCCTGCCAAAAGTCTCTGGCATCCCAAGCAGCTTGCAGCAGCCCCTCAGGTGCTTGCTCCTGAGCTGCTGGTTGCACCTCGGGGGATGCACTCAGAGTCGTAGAGTCATAGACTCATTTGGGTTGGAAAAGACCTTTAGTATCATCGAGGGTGGTGAGACTGTGGTCCAGTGTATTGGATTTAGGCTATCCCTGCCCTGAGCTCAAAAGCCCAATAAATACTTGATTCAATTTGGAAGAAAAGAAAAAA
The DNA here is from genome assembly GCA_013396835.1 of Psilopogon haemacephalus. NCBI lineage: Eukaryota > Metazoa > Chordata > Aves > Piciformes > Megalaimidae > Psilopogon > Psilopogon haemacephalus. The sequence goes on from VWZI01005221.1 coordinate 106,892, forward strand.
ATTAAACTTTAACAACAAATAGGAGGTAAGGGAACTTTACAGAAGGTAGGGGGAAAAAAGGGGACCAGAATACAGGGTATGGAGATTAAGAGAGATTACAGATGGTAAAGGGAGCAAAATACACAGCGACAGAATACAACCCCTGAAAATGGGAGTTGAGTCCAAACGCTGGGATGGATGATTTGATGGTGGATGAAGCAGGATGCAGGATTTTTGGTGATGAAATGCAGTTAGTTAGACTTCCAAAGAAAATGGTTTTTATCCTCACGTGTTGGCTGGAAAGCACGTGGTGGCCCGGCAGAAGAACAACAAGCAGCTGGACAGGGAGGCAGGACCAGAGAGATAGAGAAGACAAGATGTCCCCCTCTTTAATAGCAGTCCTTGGTAGGAAGTGGGAGGGGGTTAAACATGATACCTGGGGGAAGGTCAGACCACCCCCAGGGAGGAGTCAGAAGGCTCCCGGTGGGCTTAACCCTTTACACCCAGGTTGCCCAGAGAGATGGGTGTTGCCTCATCCCTGGAACCATTCCATGTCAGGTCATTTGGGACCAGTAGCAACCTGCTGCAGATGACCATTAGCATTCCAATATCCGAAGGGGGCCTACAGGAGGGCTGGGGAGGCACTATTCACAAGGTCTTGAAATTACAGGATGAGGGGGAATGGGCTTAAGCTGGCAGAGGGGAGATTTAAATGGGCTGTTAGGAGGAAGTTATTTCCAGTGAGGGTGGTGAGACACTGGAACTGGTTGCCCAGGGAGGTTGTGGCTGCTCCCTCACTGGAGGTGTTGAAGGCCAGGTTGGATGAGGTCTTGAGCGACCTGTCCTAGGGGGAGGTGTCCCTGCCTATGGCACAGGGGGGTTGGAACTGGATGATTTTTGAGGTCTCTTCCAACCTAAACCATTCTATGATTCTACAATTCTGTGATCTTCAGAGGTCCCTTCCAACCCCAACCATTCCATGATTCTACAATTCTATGATCCTCAGACGTCACTTCCAACCCCAACCATTCCATGATTCTACAATTCTATGATCCTCAGATGTCCCTTCCAACCCCAACCATTCTATGATTCTACAATTCTGTGATCTTCAGAGGTCCCTTCCAACCCCAACCATTCTGTGATGCTGCGATTCTTTGACACACAAACAAAGAGGTCCATGGTGGAGGGGGGGGGAAGGAGAGCATGAGAGGGTCCCCAAAAAAGCAGAAGCCCAGCAGCTGGCAGGAGGAAGCCTGGTCAAGCCCAGCTGAACTCCTCGCAGAAGGGGAGCCCCTCGAAAGCCGGTGTGGTTTACAAATGAAGGTTATATTTGCTTTGCAAAAACCTCAAACCACCCCTCCCCAGAGCCTGTGAGTGAGACAAGTGGAAAAGCTTCGCCCATTAACCCCCTTCGTGCCGCGGACCGGAGCAAGAACGAGCTGCCCGTGCCAAGGATGGGGCCAGCAGAGCTTGGCTTGGTGGAACAGGCTGAGGAGTTTTGTGGTTCGGGCTGGTTGGAGCTCTGGCCAGGGACGCGCCGGTTTCGTTTCCTGCTTTCTCGCAGCCTCGGCGTGTTTAGTTTGGCCTCCTGTGCTCTGAGACATGAAAGCCTCAGCTATAAATACCTCACCCCCGTGTCGCCCAAGGCTTTGTGGCCTTTTCCTGCCTGTGTTCTTCATCCCTTTGGGAAGGTCAGGAGCTGGGAGGAGCGCGCGGAGTTGGCTCCCTGCTCAGGACAACCCTCGGAGCACAGCTGGCAACAGGAGGCAGTTGGCCCCCACCGGAGAGCTGCTTGACTTACAGATGTTTATCATGGCTGATAAAGCTGTGCTGGCTCTTTGCACAAGAGGAAGAGGAGGGTTCTGCAGCTATGAGCAGGTCACAAGGGTGGGGGAGCAGACCTTGAGGTCACGGTGATGCTGGGCACCCAGGTTAGCCTGCAGCAGTGCCGAGTGCTGCCACAGGATCACAGAGTGGTAGGGGTTGCAAGGGACCTCTGGAGGTCAGCCAGGCCAACCCCTGTGTTAAGGCAGGGTCACCTAGAGAAGGTCACACAGGAACATGCCCAGGTGGGTTTGAAATGTGTCTAGAGGTGGAGACTCCATCACCTCACTAGGCAGCCTGCTCCAGTGCTCTGCCACCCTTAAATTCAAGAAGTTCCTCCTCATGCCTATGGTGGGGGGTTGGAACTGGATGATCTTTGAGGTCTCTTCCAACCTAAACCATTCTATGATTCTATGTTCAGATGGAATTTCTGATGAGCCCCTTACTCCTTGTCCTGTCACTGGGCACCAGTGACACAAGCCTGGCCCCACCCTCCTGACACCCATCCTTGAAGTATTGATGAGCATTGATGAGATCCCTTCTCAGGCTGCTCTTCTCCAGAGTCAACAGCCCCAATTCTCTCAGCCTCTCCTCCTCACAGAGATGTCTCAGTCCCCTCAGCATCTTTGTAGCCCTTTGCTGTACCCTCTCCAGCATGTCTCTGTCAGCTGGGGGAGCTGAGAACTGGACCTGGTATCTCAGTATTCTGCACCTCAAAGAGCTTTGGCATGTCTCATTCCTGGAGCTCCCAAACACTGCCAGGACTTGCTGGCCTGCCAGACAAGCAGCCAAGGTCCTCCCTGGGGCTGGTGTGCCCAGTTTGCCCCATGCTGGTCTGGGCAGCCTGCCACGGAGCACCCACGCCAGGGCAAGCAAGGCTGGCAAAGGATAAACATGTCTAGGGTAGCAACCCAATAATTAGGGCCCTAATTCAGCAGAGCATCACCACTTAGAAGGCACCTAAGCATGTGCTTAGAGTTAATTACATGCTTCAAGATCTTCCCTGAATAAGCAGGGATTTGAGGCTGTGGTTGGTATCTGCTGTACTTAACTGTGATTCACCTCAAGACCTTCCCTGCCTCCTCCTTTCCAACAGCCCCAAACCACCCTGAAGTCATCTCAGAGCACAGAATCATAGGATTGTTTGGGCTGGAGAAAAGACCTCTAAGATCATTGAGTCCAGCCGTCCACCTAAGGCCACCATGGCCGTGAATGGAATCATAGAATCAGAATTGTTGGGGTTGGAAAAGACCTCTAAGGTCATTAAGTCCAACCATAACCTAACACATCCCTGTACGCAACCCTCAGTCCATAGAATCATGGAACTGTTTCAGTTAGAAAAGACCTGTAAGATCATCATGTCAAGATCACCATGGACACTAAAGGAATCACAGAATCATGCAATTGTTTGGGTTGGAAAAGACCTCTGAGGTCCAACCTTCAACCCAGCATCACCCTGGCCCTTAAACTATGTCCCGGGTACCATGCCCACACATTTCTAGAACACCTCCATGGCTGGTGACTCCAAAACTTCTCTGCCATTGTAGATGTGAAAACAGAGACCCTTTTCTATTCCCCTAGGTTTTTTTTTTTCCCCTTTTCTGATGGCACTTCCCCATTCTGCAAGCTAGCAAATCCCAGGATGATTAGAAGCATAGAAGCATAGAACCATAGAATGGTTTAGGTTGGAAGGGACCTCAAAGATCATCCGGTTCCAACCCCCCTGTGCCATAGGCACAGACAGCTCCCACTAGAACAGGTTGCCCAAGGCCTCATCCAACCTGGCCTTGAACACCTCCAGGAATGGAGCAGCCACAACCTCCCTGGGCAACCTGTGCCAGTGTCTCACCACCCTCACTGCAAAGAACTTCCTCCTAACATCCAGTTTTAATCTCCCCTCTGACAGTTTGAACCCATTACTCCTTGTCCTGTCATTACAAGACCTTGTGAATAGTCCCTCCCCAGCCCTCCTGTAGGACCCCTGCAGGTACTGGAAGGTCTCCTAGAAGCCTTCTCTTCCCCAGGCTGAAAAGCCCCAACTCTCTCGGCCTGTCCTCAGAGCAGAGCTGCTGCAGCCCTCTGAGCAGCTTCATGACCTCTTCTGGACTGGCTCCAACAGTTCCATGTCCTTTTTGTGTTGGGGGCTCCAGAACTGCACACAGTACTGCAGGTGGGGTCTGAGGAGAGCAGAGCAAAGGGGCAGAATCCCCTCCCTTGCCCTGCTGCCCACACTGCTCTTGTTGCAGCTCAGCACACAGTTGCTGTCTGGGCTGCACTCACACTGCAGCCTCATCTTGAGCTTTTCATCACCCCAGACCCCCAGGTCCTGTTCCTCAGGGCTGCTCTGTCTTATCTCTATGTCTTTGCTTTAGTACATCTCAGTAATCCTGTGAGTGAAGTGGACATCACCATTGTTTTCTTTCCACAGCCTAGAACCTAATTTCTGCAGGCTCATGTTGAGCTTTTTGTCACCCCAGACCCCCAGGTACTTTTCATCACCCCAGATGCCCTCCGAACATCTTCATAGCTCTCCTCTGCAGTTCCATGTCCTTCTTGTGTTAGGGGCTCCAGAACTGTACACAATACTGCAGGTGGGGTCTGAGGAGAGCAGAGGAAAGACCTGGTTCTGCAGAGACCTCACAAAATGCCTTCTCCGACAGAACCGGATAGTCAAAGCCCAGGGAGGGGTGGGGAGGGGGGGAAAACCACCACCAACAAAAGAAAGACTCAGAAAACACCGCAGCTGTCTGCTACAGGATGGTGAAGCTGACCTGGCCCCCACCGCACGCACTCAGTTTTTCCACTGCATTTGCATCTCTCTGCTGTGTTTCTCGCCGCCGCCTCCTTCTCCTGCCGGTGGTTTCTAGCGCTCAGCAGTTGCGTGTGAACCGGAGCTGTGCTTTGCTGCTCGCTGGGAGGTTGAGCTGCTGCTGCTGTTGCTGGTGGTGGGGGCCAGTGGCTGCAAGATCACAGAGTGGAGGAATCGTTCAGGTTGGAAAAGACCTCGAAGGTCGTCAAGCCCCAGCCATCAACCCAGCATCACCGTGCCCACTAGACCGTGTCATAGAATCATAGAACGGTTTAGGTTGGAAGAGCCCTTAAAGATCATCCAGTTCCAACCCCCTGCCATAGGCAGGGACACCTCCCACTAGATCAGGATGCTAAAGACCTCATCCAGCCTGGCCTTGAACACATCCAGGGAGGGAGCAGACACAACCTCCCTGGGCAACCTGTGCCAGTGCCTCGCCACCCTCACTGGAAAGAACTTCCTCCTAACATCCTATTTAAATCTCCCCTCTGCCAGTTTGAACTCATTCCCCCTCTTCCTGTCATTACAAGACTTTGTGAACAGTCCCTCCCCAGCCTTCCTGTAGGGCCCCTTCAGATACTGGAAGGTTACTATAAGGTCTCCTGGAAACCTTCTCTTCTCCAGGCTGAAAAGCCCCAACTCTCTCAGCCTGTCCTCATAGCAGAGCTGCTCCAGCCCTCTGAGCATCTTTGTGGCTCTCCTCTGGACTCTCTCCAGCAGTTCCATGTCCTTCTTGTGCTGCACACAGTACTCCAGGTACTCCATATCATCTCAAATGCCTGTGTCCACACTTTTTTTGAACCCCTCCAGGGATGGTGACCCCCAGCACCTCCCTAGGCTGCCTGTCCTAATGCCTGGCTACTCTTGCAGGAAAGAAAGTTTTCCTAATTTCCCACTTAAACTTCCACTGGTGCACCTTGATGCCACTTCCTCTTGTTTTATTACTTGTTCCCTGGGAGAAGATACCAACCCCCACCTGGTTCCAACCACCTTTCCTCTCATTTTGATTGGAAGAGACCTTTAAGATTATTGAGTCCAGCCCTTACGCCAGCACTGCCAGGTCACCACCAAACTGTGCCACTCAGCATCACATCTCCACAGCTTTGAAACCCCTCCAAGGATAGGGACTCCACCACTGCCCTTGGCAGCCCAGGACAGGCCTCAACAACCCTCTCCATAAGGAAGTTTTTCTTCGTGTCCAACCTAAACCTCCCCTGGTGCACCTCAATGCCATTTCTTCTTGTTTTATTGCTTGTTCCTTGGGAGATGATACCAACCCCCACTTGGTTCCAACCTTCTTCCAGGGAATTGTAGAGAGCCATAAGGTCTCCCCACAACTCCCTTTTCCAGATAAAACAATTCCAGCTGCCCTGGGATCTCCTCTTGTCATCCCGCCCGTGTCAGGGACAAAGCCACCAGCAGGACCCTGCACCCAGTAGGAGTTCAAAGGCAGCCAGCAGCAAAAATAACCACGGGTGCAGCTGGTGCTCAATCAGAGGGGTTGGTTGGAACAAGCAGCCCCTGGGGTGGCTTCTGCTTTTAGCATCATTTCTTTAACAAATCAGAGTGAGCATTTTCAAAGGAAGAAACTTCTGGGGTGCTGAAGCAAATTATTTGAGAGCAGGGGGGGAGGAGTTTCTACTGAAGTTCCTCAAGGAAACATTCCTGGATCTCAAAGTCCAGTGGAGCTACTTGATAATTTGGCCCTCCTCAAGGACCTGCCTCTAATCTCGTATCCAAACTAAACCTCCACTGGTGCGACTCAATTCAACCACCTCCCCATGTTTGAGAACCCTTTCAGTGGAGAAGTTTCTTTTGCTATTCAACCCAAATCTCCCTCCAGTATAAGCTGAACCCTCTCATCAAGGAAATTCCATCTCATATCCAACCTAAACCTCCGCTGGTACAACTCAATTCAACCACCTCCCCGTGTTTGAGAACCCTTTCAGTGGAGAAGTTTCCTTTGCTGTTTAACCCAAATCTCCCCCTGGTACAAGCCGAAGCCTCTCATTGAGGAACTTCCATCTCATATCCAACCTAAACCTCCACTGGTCCAACTCAATTCATCCACCTCCCTGTGTTCGAGAACCCTTTCAGTGGAGAAGTTTCTTTTGATATTCAACCCAAATCTCCCCCTGGTACAAGCCAAAGCCTCTTATTGAGAAACCTCCATCTTGTATCCAACCTAAACCTCTGCTGGTGCAACTCAATTCAACCATCTCCCCATATTTGAGAACCCTTTCAGTGGGGAAGTTTCTTTTGCTGTTCAATCCAAATCTCCCCTTGGTACAAGCCGAATCCTCTCATTGAGAATCTTTCATCTCGTATCCAACCTAAACCTCCACTGGTGCAACTCAATTCAACAACCTCCCCATGTTTGAGAACCCTTTCAGTGGAGAAGTTTCTTTTGCTATTCAACCCAAGTCTCCCCTTGGTACAAGCCGAATCCTCTCATTGAAGAACTTCCATCTCATATCCAACCTAAACCTCTGCTGGTGCAACTCGAGGCAGCTCCGTCTTGTCCTGTTGCTTGTTGCTAGGGGAAAGTCGTTCCCCAGCTATCCCCCAGCGTGCTCCCATTCTGTGCAGCCACAGCCCTGTGGATCTTCCAGCTATCTCCCCCCAGTATAAGCTGAACCCTCTTATTGAGGAAATTCCATCTCATATCCAACCTCAGCCTCTGCTGGTGCAACTCAATTCAACCACCTCCCCATGTTTGAGAACCCTTTCAGTGGAGAAGTTTCTTTTGCTATTCAACCCAAGTCTCCCCTTGGTACAAGCCGAATCCTCTCATTGAAGAACTTCCATCTCATATCCAACCTAAACCTCTGCTGGTGCAACTCGAGGCAGCTCCGTCTTGTCCTGTTGCTTGTTGCTAGGGGAAAGTCGTTCCCCAGCTATCCCCCAGCGTGCTCCCATTCTGTGCAGCCACAGCCCTGTGGATCTTCCAGCTGCCGCCACGTGCCCAACCAGCGCGCGTGACAGGGACCTTCACCAGCGCTGGGAGCTGGGAGCCTCTTGGAGCTGCGGATGAAGTTATCATTAGCATCTCCTAACGACAGCAAACAGCAGCAGCCTGGCTGGATGTTGTAGGCTGGGTTGTTAGCGCCGCAGAAACAGCTCCCTCAGCACCCTGGGAGCCAGTGGAGATTCGTCTGTGTCTCATTAGCAGAGCTCTCCTCCTTTCTCTGCTCGCTTCAAATTAACTCGTCTTCTGGGGGACGTGAAGGAGAGCTTGGCCGACAGGCCAAAGGAGGTTCTTCTCCCTCTCTGCCATGTCCTACTCAGATCACGGCTGGAGTGCTGGATCCAGCACTGGGCTCCTCAGATCAAGGGAGACAGGGAGCTACTGGAGAGAGTCCGGTGGAGGGTCTAAAGGTGCTGAGGGGCCTGGAGCATCTCTGTGAGGAGGGTAGGCTGAGAGCCCTGAGGTTGTTGAGCCTGGAGAAGAACAGCCTGAGAGGGGATGTGCTCACTGCTCAGCAAGAGATAAAGGGTGGGAGGCAAGAGGATGGGGCCAGACTGTCAGTGGTGCACAGTGACAGAACAAGGGGCAATAGGCATAAAGTGGAACTCAGGAGGTTCCATGTGACCATGAAAAGAAAATTATTTGGTGTAAAGGTGCTGGAGCCATGCAGCAGGCTGCCCAGAGAGTTTGTGGAGTCTCCTTCTCTGGAGAGCTTCCAAACCCAGGTGGCTTATTGTGGCCTTCCAGTATCTGAAGTGGGACTATAAAAGCTGGGGAGGGACTTTTTAGGCTATGAGGCAGTGAGAGGACTAGGGGAAATGGAGCAAAGCTGGAAGTGGGCAGATTCAGACTGGAGGTGAGGAGGAAGTTCTTCAGCATGAGAATGGTGAGAGCCTGGCATGGGTTGACCAGAGGGGTGGTTGGGGCCACATCCCTGGAGGTGTTTAAGGCCAGGCTGGATGAGGCTCTGTCCAGCCTAATCTAGGGTAGGGTGTCCCTGGGCATGGCAGGGGGGTTGGAACTACAGGAAGGCTGGGGAGAGACTATTCACAAGGTCTTGTAATGACAGGACGAGGGGGAATGGGTTCAAATTGGCGGAGGGGAGATTTGAACGGGATGTTAGGAAGAAGTTCCTCACAGTGAGGGTGGCAAGGCACTGGCACAGGTTGCCCAGGGAGGTTGTGGCTGCTCCCTCCCTGGAGGTGTTCAAGGCCAGGCTGGATGAGGTCTTGAGCATCCTGATCTAGTGGGAGGTGTCCCTGCCTATGGCACAGGGGAGTTGGAACTGGCTGATCTTTGAGGTCTCTTCCAACCTAAACCATTCTATGATCCTTGTGGTCCCTTCCAACCTAAACCATTCTATGATCCTTGTGGTCCCTTCCAACCCTGACTGATTCTATGATTCTATGATTGGCAATTTGCTTTGAGTGCCCCTGCTTTAGCAGGGGGATTGGACTGGATCATCTCCAGAAGTCCCTTCCAACCCCCACCATGCTGGGATTCTATGGTTCCAGGAGTCACCATGGCATAGCGCAGCTTGCCACATCATGCGTGCAGGGGGCTCACTGGGCAGAGGAGCTCTGCAGCATCACTGAGGCTTGTAGACACCACAAGAACCTCTTGAAAGCCCCATGTCGAGGGCTCTTTGAGCTGTGAAGGAAAAAAGCTGCAAGATGCTGCTCTCCCCTTCTCGCACGTGTCAAGGAAGGAGAACTCCTGGGCTAAAATGGGCTGGGCTGTGCCGTTTCGCTGCGGTGTTTAGCAGGGCTGGAAATGAAGGATGAAGGTGATAAGGGGTTTATTTCAGCAGGCAGCATCTCCTGGCTGCTGGGTAATGCAGAGAGGAGGAAGAGCTGGGCTCCACCATCCCCTTTTCTTCTCTCCATTCCAGTCACGTGCCCCCAAAATTGCAAATGGAGATTTGTTACATTTCATTTGCTCCCATCCCTGGGAAGCCATTTGCGATGAGTTCACGTCTCCCAGGAGGCTCCATTCCAATCAAAGTGAAAAGAGGGGGGGGTTGGGGGGGGTGGTGGTGAGGAAAGAGAGAGAAAGGCAGAGAAAAATCAGAGGAAAGGCAGGGAGAAGGCAATGAAAGGATCAGCTTGGGTAGCTGACAGTGACAGCCCATCCCTGTGTCCTGTCTGAGGTACAGCCAGACCCGTGTGCAGCCACAGGGCTTGGGCACTGCTCCTGGGCTGGGGGACACTGAGGGATCATTCTCATCCTGGGGAATGCTGAAGGACCTTTTCCAGGCTGGGAGATGCTGAGGGATCGCTCTCAGGCTGGGGAATGCTGAAGGAGTTCTCCCAGGCTGGGAGATACTGAGGGGATTGCTTCTGAACTAAAGGATTCTGAGACATCATTCTGAAAATATTGAGAGATTGCTCCTTGGTTGAGGGATGCTGAGGGATTTTCCTGGGTTGAGGGATGCTGAGGGATGCTCAGGCACCACTTCCATAGATGAGGGATATTTTTCAGGCTGAGGAATGCCAAGAGACCTCTCCCAGAATGGGAGATGCTGAGGGATGGTCCTAGGCTGGAAGATGCTGAGGGACCATTCCTAGGCTGAGGGGTGCTGAGGTTCCTCTCCTAGCATGAGGGAGATGCTGAGGTTCCTCTCCTAGGCTGAGGGGGATGCTGAGGTTCCTCTCCTAGGCTGAGGGGGATGCTGAGGTTCCTCTGCTACACTGAGGGGTACTGAGGTTCCTCTGCTAGGCTGAGGGAGATGCTGAGATTCTTCTCCTAGGCGGAGGTGGACGCTGAGGTGCTGCTGATTCTATGATTCTACAATCCCTGCCCCCAAGCATGCCTTGCCCTATTCCCTCCAAGGCAGACCACATGCTGGGGCCACCCTGGGTCCGTGGGGGGGACACACCAGTCTGGGGAGGAGAACGGGAGCCACGGGGCACAACTTGGCCTGCTTGTATTTTCAGTGTTGGGTGCTGGGAAGAGGAGATGATGTGCCATTAACCTGCAGAGTCAGGAATAACAATTGCCTTCCATCAGGAACCTCATGAATAAGTCCCACCATCTGATTTAGTTATTTATATCCTTCCTGCTGCTCAATTAATTAATGTTTCATTTGCAGCCCTACGACTGTGTCTGCCTGCTCGCAGAAGTGGGCACGTCACAGACTCATCTGCTTCAAAAAGTGGGTTGGTTGTTTTGTTTTTTTTTTTTCCTGAGAAGATGGTTGGCAAATAAGCACCATTCATCCCCTTGGTGGTGCTGGGTCCCCTCTTGCCCCTGCCTGCTCTGTACTAGCAGCAGAATGGCGTCTCTTGGACAGCCAAGGGCTGGGGGTTGCAATGAAAAGGGAGGCTCTGATTCTTTCTGTCGGATCTCAAGCAGCGTTCAAGGAGGGAAATTGTGATCCTGCTGCTGGCCCATCTGTGCAGGGGGAGAAAGGGGAGCTTAGGGTCACAGAATTGTCTATGTTGGACAAGGTCTTTAAGACCATCAAGACCAACCATTAACTCGGCACTGACAGGTCAGCTCTGGTCCTCTTCTTCTCTTTCCAGTTTATACCTGTCCTCCAGAGATGGCAAACTGCAGTGGAGGAGCATTAGGATCATGGAGTCCAACCATTAACCCAGCACTGCCAGGTCACCACCCAACCATGTTCCTCAGCACCACATCTCCACAGCACCTCTGGTCCTCTTCTTCTCTTTCCAGTTCACACCTGTCCTCCAGAGATGGCAAACTGCAGTGGAGGAACATTAGGATCATGGAGTCCAACCATTAACCCAGCACTGGCAGGTCCCCACCAAACGATGGCCCTCAGCACCACATCTCAATGACTTTGAAACCCATCCAGGGATAGGCACTCCACCACTTCCCTGGGCATCCTGGGACAGGCCTTGACAACCCTCAAGGGCAAGAAACAGTTCCTCATGTCCAACCTAAACCTCTACTGGGGAAACCTGAGGCTGCTTCCTCTTGTACTATATTGTTCCTTGGGAAGAAGTTGATCCTCATGTCCAGCCTCAACATGTCCTGGGGAAACCTGATGCCATTTCCTCTTGTCCTATTGCTTGTTCCTTGGGACACCAACACCTACCTGGCTCTGTCCTCCTTTCAGGGAGCTGCAGAAAGTCAGAAGGTCTCCCCTCAGCTTCCTTTACTCCAGGCTGAACAATCCCAAGTCTCTCACCTGCTCCTCACAAGACCTATTTGCCAGGGTCATCACAGCTACTCTGGGTCCCTGCCCTTGTGCCAATGATAGAATCATAGAATCAGTCAGGGTTGGAAGGGAACCACAAGAATCATCTAGTTCCAACCCCTCTGCCATCCCAGGGACACTCTACCCTAGAGCAGGCTGCCCATGACCTCATCCAGACTGGCTGCAAACACCTCCAGGGATGTGGCCCCAACCACCTCCCTGGGTAACCCATTCCAGGGCCTCACCACTCTCATGCTGAACAACTTCCTCCTCACATCCAATCTGAATCTGCCCACCTCCACCTTTGCTCCATTCCCCCTAGTCCTGGCACTACCTGATAGCCTAAAATGTCCCTTCCCAGCCTTTTTGTGGGCCCCCTTCAGATACTGGAAGGCCACAAGAAGGTCACCTGGGAGCCTCCTCTTCTCCAAACTGAACAGCCCCAACTCTTTCAGTCTGTCCTCATAGCAGAGGTGCTGCAGCCCTCTGAGCATCCTCCTGGCCCTTCTCTGGACACACTCCAGCATGTCCACATCCCTCTTGTAATGCCAAGCTTGAGATCGTCCAGTTTCAAGCCTTGTTTCCATGTATTTTTTTTTGTGGGTGCTGTCACCCATAGCTTTGGCTGTGCAGGGGAGTTGCTCGGTGCAGCTCCCCTCAGCTCTCCACCCCTGCAAAGCATCACCTCCGCCAAGCCTGGGGAGGAAAGATGTCCCCGGCAGCACCGCTAATGTGTGAGCCTAATGAATATGAATGGTCTCTTCATCAGTGTAGCTTTGTGTCATTAAATTCCTTCACACCTCACTGCTCCTGGAAAGGTTACTGGGAATTAAATGGAAATCACTGATTTACTGGGACGAAACAGATCGGGCCTGAGGTCCCCTTAAAAAAAGAAAAAAACAACAAAAAAAACCCAAAAAACGACGACAACAACAACAAAAACCCACCAACACAACAAAACCAAAACCAAACAACAAACACCAAAAAAACCCCCCAAACCAAACCCAAAAAACATTCCATTTTAATTCATTTAATAACAAAGCAGTCGTGTCCCAGTCAGCTTTGGGTAAGGGATCCATGGTGGTCCTCTGCATAGGCTTTGGGTGGAAGGTGATGGAGATCTCATGAGGTGGGTAATTCACAGTGTTTTTCTTGCCAAACCAGGACATGCCAGCTCTTAGCCACGTCAATTTGCCCAGCCATGGAAGGAGTTCATAGATCTGTGGAATAGTTTGGGTTGGAAGGGACCATGAATAGAGCAGAATAGAACAGAACAGAGCAGGATAGAATAGGATAGAATAGCAGAATCACAGAAAGATTAAGACTGGAAAGACCTTTAAGATTGTGAACCCAACGAACAAACAATCCATTTTAATTCATTTAATAACAAAGCAGTCGTGTCCCAGCCAGCTTTGGGTAAGGGATCCCTGGTGGTCCCCTACATAGGCTTTGGGTGGAAGGTGATGGAGACCTCATGAGCTGGGTAACTTACAGTGTTTTTCTTAGCAAACCAGGACATGCCAGCTCTTAGCCACGTCAATTTGCCCAGCCGAATAGAATAGAATAGAATAGAATAGAATAGAATAGAATAGAATAGAATAGAATAGAATAGAATAGAATAGAATAGAATAGAATAGAATAGAATAGAATAGAATAGAATAGCAGAATCACAGAAAGATTAAGACTGGAAAGACCTTTAAGATCGTGGAGTGCAACTCTTAGCCCAGCACTGCCAGGTCACCACCAAACCTTGTCCCCTAGCACCACATCTCCATGGCTGTGAAGCCCCCCCCCCAGGGATGAGGAGGGGTTTCACAGCTCTGGGCAGCCTGGGACAGGCCTTCATAACCCTTGCAGTGAAGAGAATGTTCCTCATATCCAGCCTAAGCCTTCCCCAGTGCAAATTGAGGCCATTTCCTCTTGTCCTACCACTTGTTACTAGGGAGAGGTAACCAACCTCCACCTGGCTCCCTCCTCCTTTCAGGAAACTGCAGAGACTCAGAAGGTCTCCCTTCAGCCTCCTTTTCTCCCGGCTGAACAGCCCCAGCTCCCTCAGCTGCTCCTCACCAGATATGTTCTCTAGACCCTTCACCAGCTTTGTTGCCCTCCTCTGGACCTGCTCCAGCACCTCATTGTCCATGCATTGAGAAGTCCAAAACTGAACCCAGGATTCACAGGATCACAGGATGTCAGCAGCTGGAAGGGACCCAAAGAGGTCATTGAGTCCAACCCCTCTGCCAGAACAGGACCAGACAATCTAGCTCAGGTCACACAGGAACACATCCAGACAGGCCTTGAAAAGGAGAAGGAGACTCCTCTCTGGGAAGCCTGTTCCAGTGCTCTGTGACCCTTCCAGTAAAGAAGTTCCCCCTTGTGTTGAGGTAGAACCTCAAGGTGTAACCTCACCAGTGTCCAGTCCAAGGGGACAATCTCTGCCCTGGTCCTGCTGGCCACACCATCACTGATCCAAGCCAGGCTGCTGGTGGCCTTCTTGGCCACCTGAGCACACAGTGGCTCATCTTCAGCTACTACTAACGAACCCCCCCCAGATTCTTTTTCCACCAGGCATTTTCCAGCCACTCTGCCCCAAGCCTGGAGCATCCATGTGCTTGTTGTGACCCAAGAGCAGGACCCAGCACCTTGCCTTGTTGAACCTCATCCCTTTGGCCTTGGCCCATTGATCCAGCCTGGCCAGGGCCCTCTGTAGAACCTGCCTACTTTGAAGCAGATCAGCACTGCCTCCCAACTTGGTGTCACCTTCAGGCTGTCTGAGGGATGCTTTAGTTGGTGCAGCTCCACCTCTCCCACCCACGCAGAGTGATGCTTGTGGGTGCAGACAGCTCAGCCCAGGGACTGGGACAAGAAGGGCATCATAAGAAGCTCTGAGGAGCCATCCCAGGTGCCCTCCAGTAAAGCCCCCTCACAGACTGGTTTAGAGAGCAGCAGCACGTCTTAGCTCGACAGGGAGAGCTGATTAGTCATTAAATGGCTTTTAAAAATAAAACCATTAAGACTAATCCCATCAAAATTGGAGCTTCATCCAGGCAACTCTTATTAATTATCATCCCACCTCGCAGCTCCCACTGCCTGGGCTGTCCTCACCTCTGCCAATCAATGCAGATACCTCATGGAATTCTCTATGGTGGGGGCCTTGTCTCCCCTGCTTGTTCCTGGTTTGAAGGTGAGGAATGTGTCCCAGTTACCTCGTGAGGTCCTCGTCCTCTCCCAGTATGTGCATCCTTTCCGTGGGGATGCTGCCAGCAGCATCTCCCTGGGATGCAGGCGTGGTGCCATCAGCAGTGGTGGGGCTTTGGTGGGAGTTTGGGGCAGCTTTTCTCCAGCTGATAAACCAGGGGCTGAGCCCTGGATAATCCCAGCCCTGGCTGGCCTCTCCTCGTGGGTTTCAACCTCAGCAGGTTGTGATTTCCGTGAATGACAGAATGCACCAGATTGAAAGGGACCCTCAAAGGGAATGATTAGGTGGGCAGGAACCTTTAAAGGTCACCTTGTCCAACCGCCTCTGAAGTCAGCAGGGACATCTGCAGGTAGAGCAGGTTGCTCAGAGCCCCAAACAGCCTGACCTGCAGTGCTTCCAGGAATGAGGCATCTGCCATCTCTGGGCACCCTGGACCAGTACTCATTGTGCAGAACTTCCTCCTAAGATCCAATTTAAATCAGCCTCATAGAGTCATAGAATGGTTTGGGTTGGAAGGGGTTAGTCAAAGATCAATGGCTTCAAACTAGAGAAGAGCAGATTTAGATTGGATGTTAGGAACAAGCTCTTTACCATGAGGGTGGTGGAGCACTGGAACAGTTTGCTCAGGGAGGTAGTTGGGGGTCCATCAAGAAAAGCCTGGATAGAGCACTTAGTGTCATTGGATAGGGCTGGGTGCTAGGTTGGACTGGATGATCTTGGAGGTCTCTTCCAATCTGGCTTGTTCTATTCTATTCTATTCTATTCTATTCTATTCTATTCTATTCTATTCTATTCTATTCTATTCTATTCTATTCTATTCTATTCTATTCTATTCTATTCTATTCTATTCTATTCTATTCTATTCTATCCTATCCTATCTTGTTCTATTCTATTCCTTTCTATTCTATTCTATCCTATTCTAATCTATTCTATTCTGTTCTGTTCTGTTCTATTCTGCTCTATTCTATTCTATTCTATTCTATACCTGAAAATATTCAAGGTGAGGCTCGACAGGGCTCTGGGTAACCTGATCTAGTTGAGGACTCCCCTGCTGACTGCGGAGGGCTCAGATTGGATGAGCTTTGATGGCCCCTTCCAACCCAGACAATTCTATAAATCTATGACCTTAAAGATCATCGAGCTGCAACCCCCTTAAAGATCATCCTGGTCCAACCCCCTTAAAGATCATCCTGGTCCAACCCCTTTGCCATGGGCAGGGACACCTCCCACTAAAGCAGGTTGCTTCAAGGCTTCAATCTGCTCTAGTTTCAAACCAGTTCCCTCCCAGTGTCAATAATTTCAGGGTTAAAGAAACAAACAAAAAAAAAAACCCAAAAACCAAAGTTTTGGGGCTTTTTATTGTTTGGATTTTTAGTGTGCATTTTTTTGTTTTGGTTTGTTGTTTTTTTTTTGTTGGTTGTTGGTTTTTGTTTGGGGGTTTTTTTCTGCTTGTTTGTCTTTTTCTCCTCATCAATAGCAGGGCCAGGCAGGCCACTTCCAGACACTCCCCAGGGTCTATTCAGCTATTAAAGATCGAAATTATCTCTTCATAACCCAGGATATTGCTGCTCGCTTATTTACGACTCGCTCCATTTCCAGAATATTTATTCTAGACAGGGAAAAGCCTGATCATTTCCATCCAATCTCCTCCTCATCGCTCAGGGGCAAGAGCAATGGAAACAGCTCCATTTGGAGACCACTTTCCTGTTATTGCCAGGTAAGGGCTGATTTCATTTCTGCCCTTGCCTGGCTGCCGATGCTGCATTCAGCTCCCGGTTTGGGGAGGCAGGGAGAGAGGAGTTTTACCTTTTCTTTTTGCCTCCTTCTTTCATTTCTTTCCTCTTTTTTTTTTTTTTCTCCTTTTTTTTCTCCCTATTTCCTCCTCCCTCTTTCCCCCCCTCCTTTTGTTTTTTTCCCCTTTTCCCTCCCCTTTTTTTCTTCCCCCTCCTTTTGTTTTTTTCCCCTTTTCCCTCCCCTTTTTTTCTTCCCCCTCCTTTTGTTTTTTTCCCCTTTTCCCTCCCCTTTTTTCCTTCCTCTTCCTTTTTTTCTCCTTTTTTCCTTTACATTTTTCCTTTCCCCATCCTTTTTCCTCCTTTTTCTCCTCCCGTTTTTATTTCCTTTATTTTTCCCCCTTTTCCTTTATTTTCCCCTATTTTTCCTTTTTTTTCCCCTACTTTTCCTTTACTTTTCCACATTTTTCCTTTATTTCCCCCCATTTTCCTTTATTATCCCAATTTTTTCTCTTTCCCCCATTTTTCTTTTTTTGCCCACTTTTCCTTTATTTCCCCATTTTTCTTCTATTTTTCCATGTTTTCCTTTGTTTTCCCCATTTTTTCTCTATTTCCCCTTTTTTCCTTTATTTTCCCCCATTTGTCCTTTATTTTCCCCATTTTTCCTTTATTCCCCCCATTTTCCTTTATTTTCCCCATCTTTCCTCTATTTCCCCCCATTTTTCTTTATTTTTCCCTTTTTATTATTTTTTACCTTTTCCCCATTTTTAACCCTTTTTCTTCTCCCCCATTTTCCTCCTTTCCCCCTCTTTTTCCTTTATTTCTTCTCATTTTTCTTTTATTTCCTCTTTCTTCCTCTATTTTCCCCATTTTTCTTCATTTCCACCTTCTTATTCATTTGTTACCCCTTTTTCCCCCATTCCCCCCTTTTCCTTTTCCCTCTTTTTCCTCCTTTCCACCTCCATTTCCCCCCATTTTTCTTTATTTTTACCCAT
>VWZI01005222.1:9101-20161 GCA_013396835.1 Psilopogon haemacephalus
TAGAATAGAATAGAAATAGGAATAGAATAGCATAGAAATAGGAGAATAATAGAAATAGAATATAATAGAAATGGGAGTAAAGTAGAACAGAATAGAATAGAATAGAATAGAACAGAACTAGGAATAGAATGGAATAAAATAGAACATAAATAGAAATAGAAATAGAAATAGAATAGAATAGAATAGAATAGAATAGAATAGAATAGAATAGAAATAGGGATAGGATAGGATAGGATAGGATAGGATAGGATAGGATAGGATAGGATAGGATAGGATAGGATAGGCTGGGTTGGAAGAGAACTCCAAGCTCCTCCAGACCAACCTAGCACCCAGCCCTAGCCAATGGCACTCAGTGCCCATCCAGGCTTTGCTTCAACACCCCTCCAGGGATAGGGACTCCACCACCTCCCTGGGCAGCCCATTCCAATGGGAAATAACTCTCACAGTGAAGAACTTCATCCTAATACCCAGCAGACACTTAATAGGTGCATTGGAAAAAGGGATTCTACCCTGCCTACACCTGTTACTCTACTTACCTTCTGGTAATGGCCATGCTGCTTGGTCAGCAGAATGGATTAGTAAGTCACAAAAGAACAAGAATGAAAAACTTCACTACAACTTCATGTCAGAATATTAGAACAGTTTATGTGTTTTTCCTCCTAGCACCTGTGGATAAATCTTCTTCTTAGAGGTTGAAATGAAAAAGAAAGAAACAAACTCTAGTCTGAGACTGTTTTTTGCCTCCCAGTTGGCTTTTCTTCCCCTAGCTTAAAAACCCATTACTAATGACACTTTAAAAAATTAATCTGATCCATACTGTGTTTTACTCATGGTAAAAGGACAGTTGCAAGGGAAAGGAACCATCAACTCAAAACACCATGCAAATGTTCCCAGATCCACTCCTGGTCCAATATTGCACAGAGATAGAATTAATGGTCAAATATTTCATAAGAAAGAAATGTACCAGAGCGATAAAATCAACTTAATCCTCAAGAAGAGCATTAAAGTCATTTATTTACTTGCAAATCTTGATGGCATTACGTCCATAATAAGTTGTAAGCAAATACTTTAACGTCTAGACAAATGACATCATTATCCTCTTTCATTATTCTCAATCTAAAACCAAGTGAATTCTGGCATTATGTACAGGACCTAACACAGCCAAGCATGAGGCACTGCAGTCAAAAGAATTTGGAGAAGTTAGGTACCAATTAATGTGGTTTTGTGTGTGTAAGTGTCTGTGTTATCTGATCAGTGTAGATTCTTTTCCTCCTTATGCACCTGTATCAATTTCAAATGTTATATCTATCCAAGAAGTATTCTCTGGGAATTATGTAATGAATACATAAGGCAATCCCAAGCACAAATCCAGCCTGGGCAGGGACTGTCTGGAGAGCAGCCCTGAGGAGAGGGACTTGGGGATGCTGGTGGAGGAGAAGCTGAAGATGAGGCAGCAGTGTGCACTTGCAGGGCAGAAAGGCAAGCAGAGGCTGGGCTGCAGCAGGAGCAGTGTGGGCAGCAGGGCCAGGGAGGTGATTCTCCCACTCTGCTCTGCTCTGCTGTGCTGAGAGCCCACCTGGAGTAGTGCATCCAGTGCTGGAGCCCCTGGGACAAGAGGGATGTGGAGATGCTGGAGGTGTGCAGAGAAGGGCCCCGAGGATGCTGAGAGGGCTGCAGCAGCTCTGCTGTGAGCGCAGCCTGAAAGAGTTGGGGCTGTGCAGGCTGCAGAAGAGGAGGCTCCCAGGGGACCTTCTGGTGGCCTTGCAGGATCTGAAGGGGGCTACAAAAAAGCTGGGGAGGGACTTTTTAGGCTCACAGAGAGTGCCAGGACTAGGGGGAATGGAGCAAAGCTGGAGGTGGGGAGATTCAGATTGGATGTGAGGAGGAAGTTGTTGAGCATGAGAGTGGTGAGAGGCTGGAATGGGTTGCCCCTGCAGGGAGGTGTTTGGGGCCAGATCCCTGGAGGTGTTTTTGGCCAGGCTGGCAGAGGCTGTGGGCAGCCTGCTCTAGGGTAGGGTGTCCCTGGGCATGGCAGGGGGGTTGGGACTGCCTGATCCTTGTGGTCCCTTCCACCCCTGACTGATTCTAGGATTCTGTGATAATGGATTACCTTGTGATTAGCAGTAGAGATGCTGGAAAAAGATGTTGCTAAATCACACACATCGCCTACTGATCAAAGAAGTACCAGGGGGGTTGGAACTGGCTGATCTTTGTGGTCCTTTCCAACCCTGACTTATTCTATGAGTCTATGTGTATTTGGTCTTTGTACAAGGTCAACAGTCTTCTTTTTGTTAGTCATGCTATTTTCATAGCTACTTCAGTTTTGTGTGTGCTTTATTTGGACTGTGTTGTGTTGTATCTGAGTAAACAAGGTGGAAATTGAGTCTGTAGATTCTGCGGAGGGATTTTTTTTTTCCTTGTTAAAATCAGTTTTTTAATTCTATTTATAACACTGTGGTGGTAGAAAGTTATCCTAACTTTTAAGACTCACTGGAATACTTTTCTCGTGGGACAGGGGAAGCGTGGCATCTTATCTTATACAACCTGAAGTCTTTTTCGGTTTGTCTTGCTTTCTTCTCATTGGAGATGAGGTGGGGATTTTGGGGAGGGGGGGGGTGAAGTGGGGTGTTTTTGGTTGCAATTATCTTTCCTCCACCAGCCGGAAACAGATCCTTAGGCAGTGTAATTGCCAGGCTTGTGGTCATTTCAGTGGGTGAGGGTGATCTGGTGTTAGGGAATTGTGATATGATGAGAGCACGTAGGAAAACTCAAAGGGAAAATTATTTTATTATGGAAATTCTGATTCTGGTCCTTGGAGAGAAGCTAACAGACATGCTGAGCTGGGTCTAAGATTTCCCCTGTGCCTTTACCTACGCGCAATTCAAATAAAGCATGATCTTTACATTTGTAAAGAGGATATCCTGCTCCACTCACCTCCACACTCAGGATTCTTCTAGCAAGTGGCTTTTTTTTAAGGTACATACTCATACATTTTGCCTAAAAACAAGCAAAAAACAAACCCCCCTCACCCTCGCCCTTTATCTCAAACCTTTGTGCTCAAATCTTGTTGAACCGTTCTAAATATTTGCCCTCAGAAATGTTTTGTAAAAGACCTTCGGTTCCCACAATTTTCCCCTTGCCTTTTAATTTTTTTGAAGCAGGTTTCTGAACGTTCCTTTGCAAATAACAGCAATTTGTCAGATAAAGGTTTAAAATTAGCTACGTTTTATTCGCCTTAAAGTCACACCCAGCTTATTTAAAGGCAGCTTCGACTTAAGAGTTGCAAGCCTGAGGATATTGATTTGAATTATGCATGACTGTCTGGTATGCAGTTCCATTAGCCTGCTGGATGGGTAATGTAAACATGTTCAGAATTTTAAGTATCCTATATGAGCGGTGGGTTAAAAATAGAGCTGGTGAGAGCATGTGTGGCTGAGAAATCCAAATCTTGGAGAATCATAGAATCACAGAATGGTTTAGGTTGGAAGAGATCTCAAAGATCAGCCAGTTCCAACCTGCCCTGTGCCATAGGCAGGGACACCTCCCACTAGACCAGGATGATCAAGACCTCATCCAACCTGGCCTTGAACACCTGTGATGGAGCACAGAATGTGATCTTTGATCACATTGGGTGATTCTGTGCTCCACCTGGGCAACCTATGCCAGTGTCTCACCACCCTCACTGCATAGAATTTCCTCCTAACATCCCGTTTGCATCTCCCCCTTGCCAGTAAGTTTAACCTACAGAGACACAGTTAGTAAAATGAAAATATTTAATATGATTTTAGTGCATGCTTGCAGAAAACTTCCCAGAATTAAGCAATTATTTTGTGGTGTTAAGGGTAAGAGTCTGGTTTTCATGCTTATTATCTCTGCCTCAGACATTAGGCTCTTCAATCTCAGCATTTTGAAGCAAGGATGAGCTTGTGGATGTGGACAAGTGGGGTAAGTTTTTTATCAAGTGCTTTGCTGGAATACTTAGAGCAGTTTAGATAACAGGGAAAAGGGCAAGAGGAGCAGTTGCCAACCACTCTTCTCTGCCTCTCTAACTCTTAGTTGCCTTTGTGGCATTCGTTTATGTAGCTGATACATTGAAAGTTGGGAGATGGTTCTGAATGTTCTGAGAAGCTCAACATGTCAGCAGTGTCCACTTGCAGGGCAGAAAGGCAAGCAGAGGCTGGGCTGCAGCAGGAGCAGTGTGGGCAGCAGGGCCAGGGAGGTGATTGTGCCCCTCTGCTGTGCTCTGCTGAGAGCCCACCTGGAGTAGTGCATCCAGTGCTGGAGCCCCTGGGCCAAGAGGGATGTGGAGATGCTGGAGGTGTGCAGAGAAGGGCCCCGAGGATGCTGAGAGGGCTGCAGCAGCTCTGCTGTGAGCACAGCCTGAAAGAGTTGGGGCTGTGCAGGCTGGAGAAGAGGAGGCTCCAAGGTGACCTTCTTGTGGCCTTCCATCATCTGAAGAGGCATACAAGAAATCTGGGAAGGGACTTTTTAGTCTATCAGGGAGTGCCAGGACTAGGGGGAATGGAGCAAAGCTGGAGGTGGGGAAATTCAGAGTGGAGGTGAGGAGGAAGTTGCTGAGCATGAGAGTGGTGAGAGGCTGGAATGGGTTGCCCCTGCAGGGAGGTGTTTGGGGCCAGATCCCTGGAGGTGTTTTTGGCCAGGCTGGCAGAGGCTGTGGGCAGCCTGCTCTAGGGTAGGATGTCCCTGGGCATGGCAGGGGGGTTGGAACTGGCTGATCCTTGTGGTCCCTTCCAACCCTGACTGATTCTAGGATTCTGTGATAATGTGAGTCTGTTGCAAGTTCGTATCACAGTAGTTTATTTTTCCTTCTGGTTGTTGCCCTTTGCCTCTCATAGGTTAATTCCATTCATGTTAGTATCAGCAGTTTGTTTTTTCTAATCCGGTGTAAATCTTGCTTTCTGAATGGGGAGAGAGACTTTGGTTTTTGAGCAGAGGTCAGAACACAGAAACATAATGGGAAAATCAGTTTGCTGACTGCCCTCTTCTTCGCCGATTAGTACAAATTATTCTCGGCTTGCCGGAATGCAATTTGCATTTGAAAATGCCCATAGTAAAGTGGTTTAACAAGGCCTAACAATTTCTGGGTTAGGGAGTTTTATTTACTGAAGTTTATGTGTAATCTGAGTTGGACGAAGTGTTTGAGCAACTCCTCCTCAAAACGCATGCTAAAATTTGTTGTGTTGCTTATTTCTAGTGGATGCATTGATCTAGAAACACTTAAATTCTGTCAACTCAAAATAGTAAAATCCAAGCGAATCCCTATAGTTTTGGGTTTGTTTTACCAGTTTCAAGGTTGATCAGATTGAGTTGCTTGGCAGGGATGCCATCCAGAGGGACCTGCACAGGCTGCAGAGCTGTGCCCAGGACAACCTCAGGACATTCAACAAGGCCAAGTGTAAGGTCCTGCACCTGGGTGGGTGCAATCCCAAGCACAACTTCAGGCTGGGTGGGGAATGGCTGAGAGCAGCCCTGAGGAACAGGACCTGGGGGTCTGGGGTGGTGCAAAGCTGAAGATGAGGCTGCAGTGTGAGTGCAGCCCAGACAGCAACTGTGTGCTGGGCTGCAGCAAGAGCAGCTGTGGGCAGCAGGGCAAGGGAGGGGATTGTGCCCCTTGGCTCTGCTCTCCTCACACCCCACCTGCAGCACTGTCTGCAGCTCTGCAGCCCCCAGCACAAGCAGCACATGCAAGGGTTGGAGCCAGTGCAGAGGAGGCCCACGAAGATGATCAGAAGGCTGCAGCAGCTCTGCCGTGAGGACATGCTCAGAGAGTTGGAGATTTTCAGCTTGGAGAAGAGAAGGCTTCCAGGAGACCTTATAGCAGCCTTCCAGTATCTGAAGGGGCCTACAGGAGAGCTGGGGAGGGACTGTTCACAAGGTCTTGTAATGACAGGACGAGGGGGAATGGGTCCAAACTGGCAGAGGGGAGATTGAAATTGAATGTTAGGAGGAAGTTCTTCACAGTGAGGGTGGTGAGACACTGGCACAGGTTGCCCAGGGAGGTTGTGGCTTCTCCCTCCCTGGATGTGCTCAAGGCCAGGCTGGATGAGTTCTTGAGCGTTCTGATCTAGTGGGAGTTGTCCCTGCCTGTGGCACAGGGGGGTTGGAACTGGATGATCTTTGAGATCTCTTCCAACCTAAACCATTCTATGATTCTGTGATTCTATGGTTCTATGTCTGTACCTTTTGCCATTGTGTTTTATGGAGAAAAAGCACTGGACAGGACTAAGGGGAATGGAGCAAAGCTGGAGGTGGAGAGATTCAGATGGGATGTGAGGAGGAAGTTCTTCACCATGAGAGTGGTGAGAGCCTGGAATGGATTGCCCAGGGTGGGTGGTTGGGGCCAGATCCCTGGAGGTGTTTTTGGCCAGGCTGGCAGAGGCTGTGGGCAGCCTGCTCTAGGGTAGGGTGTCCCTGGGCATGGCAGGGGGGTTGGGACTGGCTGATCCTTGTGGTCCCTTCCATCCCTGACAGAGTCTATGATTCTGTGGTTCTATTATTTCTTTACAAGTGTTAGGATATGGCATACCACAATTTAATATATGTTTTTTTTTTTTCTTGGGGGCGGATTGGGGGAGCAAATGGGGGAAAGGGCATTTCCAAGGGGTTAGATATTTGACCTGCATAGCTGGTTCAGATTCCTACTGTGTCAGTTTTCTGGTGTTTGATAAAGGCACAGAAAGCAGTTGTGGGAGAAAGCAGCATATCACTTGTATCCATGGTAACTCGAAAGATACTTTGGAACTCAAAAGGCTAGAATAAGCCAGAGTAATAGGTCTCATTATAAGGGCAAAATACATAAAAGGTTCAGGCATATGCTTTTAATTAGTTGCCAAAAATAGCTAGAACCAGAGAGGATGCAATGAACAATAATTCTTAGTGTCTGAAATGAGCAGCATTTGAAATCTAAAGATGTGCTTTTTTATCTTGCAATCTTAGGGATATTTGGTCCATGAATACTAATGGATTTTCTCAGGTTTCTTCATCGTGCTTAGGACATGAGAATATGCACTGATAAAAGCTACTGCAAGACTCATCTGGCTGCAAGTTTCAGAAGTTCCATAGTGATGTTAATTTTCAGGGCTGTGATGCAGCTTCTTGTGAATAGAGCTTAGAAAGCATTCTCTGAGGCTTTATGGTGCACTGCTGGAAAAGGAAATGTAAAGAGTGCTTCTGTCTAGGGATGATGATGATGATGATGATGATGATGATGATGATGATGATGATGATGATGATGATGATGATGATGATGATGATGATGATGATGATGATGATGATGATGATGATGATGATGATGATGATGATGATGATGATGATGATGATGATGATGATGATGATGATGATGATGATGATGATGATGATGATGATGATGATGATGATGATGATGATGATGATGATGATGATGATGATGATGATGATGATGATGATGATGATGATGATGATGATGATGATGATGATGATGATGATGATGATGATGATGATGATGATGATGATGATGATGATGATGATGATGATGATGATGATGATGATGATGATGATGATGATGATGATGATGATGATGATGATGATGATGATGATGATGATGATGATGATGATGATGATGATGATGATGATGATGATGATGATGATGATGATGATGATGATGATGATGATGATGATGATGATGATGATGATGATGATGATGATGATGATGATGATGATGATGATGATGATGATGATGATGATGATGATGATGATGATGATGATAATAATAATAATAATAATAATAGAATGGTCTAGGTTGGAAGAGACCTCAAAGCTCAGCCAGTTCCAACCCTCCCTGGGCCATAGGCAGGGACACCTCCCACTAGATCAGGTCGCTCAAGACCTCATCCAGCCTGGCCTTGAATCCCTCCAGGGAGGGAGCAGCCACAACCTCCCTGGGCAACCTGTTCCAGTGTCTTGTCACCCTCACTGTGAAAAAGCACTGACCCCCTGCAGATGAGTTTGAGATTGTGCAGAGGCAGTGTTTTTCCTTTAATTTTAAAATAGGAAGGTAAGCCACAGGGAAAAGTGTTGAGAATTTAGTAGTGAAACTTGGATGGATGGGCTGGAATCCTGGAGCATGAAAACAGAACAATGTCTGGGGAGGGACTTTTTATGCTATCAGGGAGTGACAGGACTAGGGGGAATGGAGCAAAGCTGGAGATGGGGAGATTCAGATTGGATGTGAGGAGGAAGTTGTTGAGCATGAGAGTGGTGAGAGGCTGGAATGGGTTGCCCCTGCAGGGAGGTGTTTGGGGCCAGATCCCTGGAGGTGTTTTTGGCCAGGCTGGCAGAGGCTGTGGGCAGCCTGCTCTAGGGTAGGGTGTCCCTGGGCATGGCAGGGGGGTTGGAACTGGCTGATCCTTGTGGCCCCTTCCAACCCTGACTGATTCTATGATTCTATGAGGTTCAAGATACAGGATATTTGGATAACCTCTTCAACAGAGATATTTGAATACAGCGAATAGTTGTGAAGTTTTCTATCTGAGCAGCAGTGTTTGTAAGGAACCATCTTGTATTGCAGTGCAGCCCTCCCTGTTATTTCCTCTGTTGCTATAGAAACTAATTCTAGTGCAGCTGTGATCGCTTATCAGAATTCTGATATTTCAGTACTGATTTCTTATTTTTGAGTTGTTTAAACAGCCTCGTCTCACGTGGAAGCAAACTGCACATTTCATCACTGCTGAACTGTTGACTGGTCAAAATGTTAATGCCAAGTGATAGCAAATGCTGCGTGGTTTCACACTGTTGTGGTTTGGTTGTGTGGTTTCTTTCCCCCTCCCATCTAAGTTATCATTCTTAAAAGCTTGAATAGCAATCAAGGCTTTTTCACCTGATGAATGATGAAAGTTGGGATTTGCTGTCTAACATCAGCATTTTCTAATGGATATTAGTTCCTCAGTGTAATATTAATTAGATTTAAGGTTTCATAGAATCAGCCAGGGTTGGAAGAGACCACAAGGCTCTTCAGCCAGTCCCTACCCTGCCTGTGTTTGTGCTTGGCATTGACTCGATCCAGCTGCAGGACCTTGCCCTTGGCCTTGTTGAACCTCGTGAGCTTGGCTTGTGCCCACCTCTGCAGCCTGTGCAGCTCCCTCTGGATGCCATCCCTGCCCTGCAGCCTGGCTGCTGCACCACACAGCTTGGGGTCATCAGAAAACTTGCTGAGGCTGCACTCAATACCTCTGTCCATCCTGGAGGATGAAAACAGAACAATGTCTGGGGAGGGACTTTTTAGGCTATCAGAGAGTGACTGGACTAGAGGGAATGGAGCAAAGCTGGAGGTGGGGAGATTCAGATTGGATGTAAGCAGGAAGTTGTTGAGCATGAGAGTGATGAGAGCCTGGAATGGGTTGCCCCTGCAGGGAGGTGTTTGGGGTCACATCTCTGGAGGTGTTTAAGGTTACGCCGGCAGAGGCTGTGGGCAGCCTGATCTAAGGTAGGGTGTCCCTGGGCATGGCAGGGGGGTTGGAACTGGCTGATCCTTGTGGCCCCTTCCAACCCTGACTGATTCTATGATTCTATGAGAGCAGAATATCCCTCCTGTAATGGAGGGGGGAGTATTTAGTGACCTGCTGTGTTGCTTAGATCCTAACAAGATAAATGTGGTCCAGATCAGATTTATCCCAGGATGCTTAGGGAGCTGGCACAAGAGCTGCCTAAGCTCTCTTCCTCATTCATCACCAGTTCTGGCTAAGTGGGGAGGTCCCAGGTGACTGGAGCTTGTCCAATGTGACACCCATCAACAAGAAAGGCAGGAAGGAGGATCTGGGACAGTACAGGCCTGTCAGTCTGACCTCAGTGCCTGGCAAGGTTATAGAGCAGCTCATCCTGAGTGCCATCAAGCAAACATGCACGAATACAAGGGCAGAGCAGGTTGTGTTACCTGCTCATCTCTTTGTATCAATACTGCCCAAGACTAATGGGCCTTTGGACACAGAATAGCCAATCAGAATGGTAGTCAGCCAAGCTTGACCATATTAGGTGAAGCCATAGGCTTGCTTTACCCAAATTTGGGAAAAAGATAGGCCTTGCATGAGGCAGTCACAAGCCAAGTGTATGTACTTTGTTCACCACAAGATGTAGCCAGGAGCAAAACAAGTCTGGGCAAGCCAGGGTCCTTAGACTCTGTGGCTTCAGGTTCTTTGTCCACTTCCCCAGGATTGGTTTTCCCCATAGCAGAAGGAGTGAGAGCAGAAAAATAAGTCTGGGCAAGCCAGGGTCCTTAGACTCTGTGGCTTCAGGTTCTTTGTCCACTTCCCCAGGGTTGGTTTTCCCCATAGCAGAAGGAGTGAGAGCAGAAAAACAAGTCTGGGCAAGACTCAGTGGCTCCAGGTTTTCTGTCCACTTTCCCAGGGTTGGTTTTGCCCACAGCAGAAGGAGAGAGAGCAGAAAAACATATCTGGGCAAGCCAGGACATGTTCAGGCCTATTTAGGCCTACCATGTCACCTGTGTGTCCCCCTAAGACATTCTGTTCCCTGGAGGACACTTATCTCTATTGCAGGACGATTTGTCCTAAACACACACAATGACTGTTAGTATCTAAAATCTTTGCTGACACCAAATGGGATGGTAACAGGTCTGACGACATAAGGTGTATACTTTCTGCTGTTGTAGCAATGCAACAGAAATGTTCCATGTCCAAAAAGGACATGGAACTGCTGGAGAGAGTCCAGAGGAGGGCCACAAAAATGATCAGAGGGCTGCAGCAGCTGTGCTGTGAGGACAGGCTGAGGGAGTTGGGACTTTTCAGCCTGGAGAAGAGAAGGCTGCCAGGAGACCTTATAGCAACCTTCCAGTATCTGAAAGGGGCCTACAGGAAGGCTGGGGAGGGACTGTTCACAAGGTCTTGTAATGACAGGATGAGGGGGAATGGGTTCAAACTGGCAGAGGGGAGATTTAAACAGGATGTTAGGAGGAAGTTCTTCACAGTGAGGGTGGTGAGAGACTGGAACAGGTTGCCCAGGGAGGTTGTGGCTGCTCCCTCCCTGGAGGTGTTCAAGGCCAGGCTGGATGA